>JAULCE010693261.1:0-15625 GCA_032359355.1 Macoma nasuta | reverse complement strand
CAGACGCCGAGTTACTCGGCGTCTGATCTGGATCCAAGCTGTTTGAATAATTACCTAAGTCGCGAACAGCAGGCTAATGGTTAATCATAAAATTTGGTTGGAATATGTCAATAAGAACTATAGATTTTCTTCCGGAAACAGCATACTTTAAAAACTCTAAGTCCATAAAGCAGCATTATTTCAAGCAAAATCATCTAACCGGACCCAAATTCAAAAGACTTCTTCCTTGTATGATAAAAAAGCCAATTATGAAATTTGGTTGGCATATTTTAAATAATCCATAAAAGGGCATGACTGCAGAAACTAGAAATATCACGAAAGGTGATTATTATACCCAAAAGGCAGCCTTAAATCATTATCAAAAATGCCAAGGTGTAACAATAACAAGATTAAAAGAAGGAAGGATAACAACTCTGTAATGAGCAATTTTCTCTCATTGAGCTTGACCATTGTATGAATATTTATGAAATTTCATCTAAAAGTTTTCACGTTATGCTACAGACAGGAAAAAATTACAAAGGGAAATAACACCGTTATCAGGCAAGTTAGTGTACACATACTCTTTCTCTCATTAAGTTTTACCATTGCATGAAATTTAATGAAATTTAATCCAATAGTTTACAAGTTATGCTCCACACAAAAAAGTTACAAAGGACAAACACTCTGTTATTAGGAAAAAAGGAGTTATAGATTTTGATCACTACACTTTCTCATATTGAGCTCTACTCTACCACTGTATGAGGTTTTATGAAATTCCATTTTATTAGTTTTCAAGTTATGATTCGGACAAGGAAAAGGGTAAACACTAAACGCCCGCCCGCCCGACCACAGTACTTCTATATATCCCCAAAACTGTGTTTGTTGAGGGTATAAAAACTGTTGAACAGGACTCATAATATATAGGCTTCTTCCTTGTATGATAAACTAGAAAATGTGTCCATAGGAAACGGATGCCCCATCTTCCACTTTGTCAAAAATGCCATATTTTCACAAAAATGGCTGTAACTCCAAAATTACTAAGTGATTTACATGGCTGTCGAACTTGATCAAGATATTATGGTCACAAACATGTGTGTAAAGTTTAGTGAGAATTGGACAAATACTTTTCAAGAATTAGAGCATACAAAATCTTCGGGACGTACGGACGGACGGACGTACGGACAAGGGCAACTCTATACGCCTCCACTTTGTGGGGGGCGGGGAATAATAAAATCTTCCTCTTTTAACTGTTAAAAAATATGGGTTCGTTGTATAGAGTGTGAACATATAGGAATATATAATGATAATAGATATATCTTACAAACCAGTATAACTTTTCAAATATTTACATACAAAACAAAACAGTCATACGACTAAAGTAACAGTATACAGTTTTTCCATGGCTATTTGTCTAACAGTCAAAACTGACGTCCCGAGGTGGAGGGGATGACTTCCTGAACCCGAGGGCAACAATGCAGGAAGTCATCCCCGACAACAAGGGGCAACAGCTTTGACTGTTGCAAAAATAGCCATGGCATAATTGTTTTATTACCTGAATCAATTTAATTCAGTCACAGTGTAAAGATTTACGTGTAAAAATGTAGTATAGCGAAATTTCGCGCCATCCATTCGCATCCTGCGGTTAAGTTCATTCAAGAATATGTGTACATTAGGCAGTGTTTTAGAGTGTCGCACGAATGAATTGGAATGAAGTAAAACTGAAGACAAAACGGCATAAAGGCTTCAAAGTAAAAGACCCGCGAAAGCAAATGACGTCGTTTGACGTTCAGAAATATGCCCGGTACTCAATGACGTCACAAAAACAGAGCAACACCGACACAACATCGATTTCCAAACTGACGTCGTTGAAAACAGCCAGACACATGCAGTTCTTTTTATTTATTTTTGTTATTCTTGAAAAAGGCAATTGGTCCGAATAGTAGAGTGAAGAGCGTAGAAATATAAGTTAAATGTGTTCCATCTAAATATAACAAGTTGAAATGCGAATGACGTCAGAGCGCGAGAGAGTGACAGAGCAGGCAACAGTTCGAACTGTTGACCGGTCACGCTCACGTGAAACGACCGATTTCCTTAAAAACAGCACATAATAACGCATTTAACGCAGGGAATCAGGTAATAATTACTACTGAGTAAAATCCTGTTTAAAGCACATTCATATCGCACCCGCCCCTAAAAAGTATTTCGTCTGCTCTACAATAAGCTGTACAATTTTACAAAGTCATACTAGGTTTGGGACCTCCATGCTAATTTTGCTGTAATTTGCTGAAGTCACTCTGTAATTATCCAACTCTGCATACTGAAGTTACATCATACAACGAATGTATGGTTTGAAAAAAAATTCTATAACGCATCCAGACCAAAAAATGTACATAGCAGTCTGCTAACATATTTAATTCGATATTCACTCACCGCCGAAGTCACGCAATTCCTTCACATCAAAAAGACACTTCCGGGTAATATACATATTACTATACTGACACCAAACAGAAACTGTAAATAAAATGTGTGCCCTTTTATGTAAAAATATAGGCAAATTTGGTATCAAACTGTGTGAGATTTTATTGATTACAATATGCATTATGTTTTAGATTAAAGTTAAGGTAATTCTCAGTACAACTTTTACGCTTGAATGACGTTCGGGTTATAAGTAAAAGTTACACACCTATGTTGCTATTATAAATGTGTGTTACCCTCTAGTATTCGACAGTAAATATGAACATTAATTCAGTATCTGTTATGTACTCCTCTCCTACGAATCAAAACACGTATTTTTAGACCGCATTGATATGACGTAACATCTTACCAGTCGGCGGACATGGCATTCCACTCGTGAATTAAAGCCTTGATACTATTAGTGATATTGTTGATGACGTGGTTTTTCATAGCGCTCTGCCACAGCAAGTCTCACAAGTGTTCAATGGTATTCATGTCCAGAGAGCAAGCTTGCCACTGCAAGACGTTACCATGATGTGTAGCGAGATAAGTAGTGGTATGTATAGTTGATATCGGATTGGCATTGGCCCGGTGTCGGTGACCTACATATACCCTACGAGCTGCCGTCACATTCGGCCTACCGGAGCGCAGACGATCTCTTAGTTATTTTAGTATCACGATTATGTTGCTGAAGGTTATTGATGGTATTTATGTGGCAGTTAAACGGTCTGGCGAAGCCTGAAACGTGACGCCAGATGGGAGTTGCAGAAATGCCTGAATTACTTTGCCGTGGCATCTTATAAACAAGTGATATTCAAAATACAAAAATGATAAACAGTAGAAAATTTGGTCAACGGCGACCTACACCTTTAAACATGTTGCACGGGAAGCACATGCAAAAAGTTTAAAAAATGTGCTTTGGTCAGTTTGAAGGACACCCACGCTATAGAATAATAGATATCTTAGTAAAACGTGTAGAGAATTATTTATACACTAATGTAGGAAAAATTCATCACTGTCAACAAAGCAATTAAAAAGTTGCGCTTAATATAAATGTGCAGCGTTTCTTTTTGGTGTCAGTATTTTTCACAAACCGAGATCTATCATGTGCCGAGTTAACAAAAGTACGTATAGACCCAGACAATAGCGTATTCACCTGTGCGATTATTACGACAAAATATAAATAGGAGGCGCTTGATTAGAACTCGAGGTGGGTGAATACTAAATGCTTCGCGGTGTCTGATTGGTCGAGAAAAAGTACCGGTAATCCGTAGGTAATGTTTTCAAATCCCAGTTTACTGATTAGTTGATAATGAAATAAATATATGAGTAAATTCTAATATTTGAAATAAATCTCTTTCCATTGTATTTTTAAAATAATTGAGTGATTTTATGACATTGCGGTAGAATAAGGGGTCATGTTTTGGTTGATGGTAAATTTTGACAGATGTCATGAAATTTAGTGACAAATTTGTGGTTATCCTGTTTTGCAGTCTCTAGGTCAAACAGTAAACGGATGCCACGTATATTCAAGGTCATATTTAGATACCACTTGGATTGAACTTTCAAATGAGAGGTACATTAATAGCAAACGAGATATAGGGAAGTTGGTGTAAACACGAACGTTATAATGGAGGTCTATGGAAAACCATTGAGTAGACTCTGACCTGAAGAAGCTACACTAGACCCGAGAAGGTTACACTCAAGGTGCGAAAGTAGGTCAAGAACATACTCCTCAAAACAACACGAGTGCTATAGAACGTAACGTAATAAAATTAAGGCAATATGAACACAAGTGCGATATTTCACGGACTGTTCAAAATGCTTTTGAAGCTGATAGGAGACTATTTTACAAATAAAATGTGTAAAAAATCGATAAAAAAACTCGTTGTTTTGGTTATGTATGAGTATTGATATCGACATCATGCCGATTGATTTTCTTACGACAAGTAAATGTACTCTTTCTATGCAGTTTTGTGTAAAAATATATTGAATTGAATCGTCTTTTCTGTCCCTGTAAAACAATATCTAAGAATAATTGGACTGTTTATGCGACCCTTGGAGATTGTGATTTTGACTGTTATTCACATTTAGCAACGGACCAGATATCTTATTAGAAATTAAATCATTTTGACTTGGGTTGTTTTAACCTAATGTTTTTTGCAACACTTGAGCTGTTGTCCATCCATTAACGTACATCAGTCGAGTAAAGAATCAATCAGTCAATCAAACCTAAATTATATTCAAACCAAATGCATCAGTTTTGGAAGCACTTACGCGTATGATGAGAAAAGATAACCTTTTTAATTCTGTGTGGATTTGTAAAATGCAAGTTTAGGATTTATCAGGCTTGGGTAGACTCCACGAACTAATAGTAAATGGAGATTTTGAATACGAAATCTCTACATAGAAATCCTAACCTGCGTATGATATTGTTTCGAGTCTTTCTCCAGCCACATTTTGTTTAATTAATGGGAGTGAAGTCCGAGTCTCAGTTGTCCAAAATAGTTAACTTGTGTTTCCAAATAATGTAATAAACATTAATGAGCATTTTACATAAGGAAACATGTGCTTTAAATTATGCGTTCATGTTCGTGGGCTATTGTATAAAATAACATTTAGTAACGCAAACTTATGTATAGCTCATTATATTTGTTCTGTAAGAACAAAGAACATCTATTATAACTGTCTGAGTTCAACTTACCTGTACTGTTGTATGCCTCACATATTCTCTCGGCAAGATTATCCGTATCTCCTTCTATGTAGGTCAATGACTTTAATGTACTGGGGACGTCGCACTCATCTAGTTTTACAGGTATGATAATGTTCTTTCCAGTTGTCATTGACATTGCGAATGCCAAGCTGTTTTCGTGTTTGCAATAGTTGCTTTGTAGAAAGTTATCAGATAAAAAAAGCAATACTTTCATGGATCTTTCCATACCCTTTATAATGTTCGCGTGTGTTTCCATCCCAGGTATGAAATCCCTTTGATCAAAGATACAACTAAATTTGTGTGTTTCCTCCAGCTCAGCAATAACTGGGAGAACAGTTGAGCGATCATCGCTACTGTAGGAAATAAAGAAATGTGCATATTTGCCTTCTGGTAGAGATATGTCAATGTTAAGGTCACGATTATTCTTTAGATCTATAAGCAACCTTTTAACAACGTTTTCATCGGGCACGGCTTCAAATGCTGTACCAGAAATGGCAACATCAATGCCTTCGACTGGTTCCGTACGTTCCACTTCTATAACACAATCATTAGTAACAAGATTTCCATTTGACTCGAGGTCATTTAATAGTAACGGCTCACTTTCATCAGAACTCATTGTATCAAACTAGATCTAAGCTTAATTATACTCACTTAAGTGTGGTTGTGACTTCAGTGGCAACACTTTACGTGCTTTATAATCCAAAAGTAGAGTGAGCTGTTTAAGATATTCCGTCAATACACATGTTTCACAAACGATTTAAACCAATGTCCTATCATGATTAAAAAGAAACTCTGCACATGTATCACTACTTAATATCCTTTATGCACAAGTATAAGAAGGTTAGATATTATACCATTCTTCTCAGTGAGCCTGCGGTGAAAACAACTAATTCAGTATAGTATAATCGATTTGAATTTCGGAAAATGACATTTGGAAATCCCCCAAGTTACCAAGTGATCTATATTTAGAATGCTGATTCATCTCTAACACACACGGATAGCAAAATGGTGCGTGTTCTGTATCAAGTGTCTCTACTTCTCTGTGTTTTCTTCACGGTATGTATACATTTACATATTAGTAGCTACATAAGTACATGTAGTTTGAGTATCATCTATCGTCACACAAGAAAAATATTGTATGCCATCATATTTTGAGTATATAGGTAGATTTCAGGTATACTTGATTGATGTTAATATACTCTGGGACTGATTATTTTAAGCGGAAAGTTTCGTTTGATTCCGGAAAAAAACGACCGTGTTGCGTAGCCTTCTTGGCCGAATGCTGCCGATTGTGATTATGCATGCGCGTATATACCAGTCATAAATACTTGGCTATCTCCGGCATGATCGGCGAGGACATCCGATATTGCGAAAAGGGAGACAACGGATACAATATATCTCGTAACCGTACTCCTGAAGTAGTGTTCATCTAGGTCACAACTGTTGGTCATCACATGCCCCGTACTCTATATTTGATAACCACATGTCTGGTAATTGCTAACAAATCATGTCATTAAAATGTATCATGCTAGTACACCGGTGCGAAAGCAGAATTAATCAGTAAAATATATTCCTCATATGCGATTAAAGCATTTCGCTTCTCGGAATTAATTCTGCCAAATCTGGATTTAGAGAAGAATATTTTTTTTGAAGAGAAGTCACGTAGCTTTAAAAAGGAGACGATATGAGAAAGGTACGATCGCTAGGGTCAATACCGAAAGTAGAATCTTAAGAAAAAGAACTAAATGTAGATCAAATTGAAAATTTGGCTATTGCACCAATAATAAATAGATAAATAAATTGCACCAATAATAAATAAATGTATAAATGAATAAATAAAAAATATATACATAACTAAATATTAATAAATAAATAAATAAATAAAAATATAAATACATATTGTTAGAACAGATGAGTCTGTTATTTTGGGCATACATGGTTTGCCAGCCCGACGTGACGTAACATCGTTCAGCTAAAATGGCGCGACGTTACGTTACGTCGCCCGGCGTTATTATTGTAATGACGTCACGTCGTTTAACGTTGGATCAGTCGTTGTTTTTGTAATAGGTGGTATAATGGATGTAGCCAGCCAGAAGAATCACATTCGGTAAGAATTTAATCACTTTAATTAGGAAGTTTATTTACAAACAAAAAAATAAATTAGATTTATCAGCAAACTTATTCTTTTATTAACTCATTATCCCCTATACTATACTTAGATGTGACGTCATTGTTCTATTTTTAGCTTACTAAACATAATATTTAAGACAAAGTATTGCTTAATGTCAATGGTTTTGAAGACATAATGGGAAATAGAGCATTTGCTCCAGATACAATAGATACGCAATTATGCGTCTCTAGGAGGGAATGAGTTAAGGATATTCATTATAATTAAATAACTGAAAATTTACTTGTTGATGCAGAGTGAGGACTTCTGGTTGTTTCTGATTGTTTCACAATGTTTTTATGGCATGTAAATAAATTTACACGATATGCGTGATTTAGTTTCACTTCTTAGATTGTTGCATTTTTAATTAGTTTAAATGTGTATGCTTAGTTCAAACTTGATAATCCAACGGTGCATACCCAGATCAGAAGACTCAGGGCGAGTTTCTCTGATCAGGGTCTGCACTATTTGCTTACTCCGTAAACAACGAAGACCAGCTCAAATGGCTCTATAGGGAGTCCCTCTGATCAGGGTCCTTATTGCGCTACAGAGTTTATATTTGTGATTGTGTATTGAACAGTGTACTTGTAGTTGTTTGTTTTCTATTTATATAGAGAATAGCCAAGAAATAAAGATTTTAAAAACGTTACAGCGCATTCTTTATCCCCTGTATATCTGTCTACACATATCATTATTACCTGATATTCTGCTTCTAGAAGTAATTTATTTCACATAGCTGATTGTCTCCTTTTTAAGAGTCCACGCTCTACCGATGTTAAATTGTTCGATAAAGAATTACACATATCACGTGGAATTCGGATTCTTGAATTAATTAATCGGACCGGCCAAGTGTATCCAAAATAATTAATACTGAACAGAAGTCGCCTTTAAAGCGTCGTTTTAACATGATAAACAAACAAACAAAAACTCGAAAAAGATAGTCTTTAAAGGGCTTCTACCCATCGACACGGTTTAGACCTAGATCAAAACCTTTTGATTTAAGAAAAGGCAAACAGTACAGGCAACGATAAAATACTTCAATTGAATTGTTGTGTTCTTAATGTCCACATTTTACTTTAATATATATCATGATTTACATGTACTATTCCACAAAGCAATTTTTGACAGTGACGTAAAATTGTCAACAACTTGAAATAGACAGGTATATCCCAAACGTTACATTCATATTTTATCAGTAGTTATACTCACAACACTAAATAAGTCAGAGAGAAATAATAGTCGAGTGGTTAACGCAGATGAGTGTCACACAGACGGCCCGAGTAAAACTTCGCAAACTGTCCAAATCTTTCTTTTTTACTTTACCATTCACCTATCTAATAGTTTTATCCGAGTATCCAAGATATTCGGCATCTGATCTGGATCGAAGGTGATCGCGTATTCTGTAATCGCGGATACTTCATAATCTGTTTTTGTTTGACATTTTTGACAGTGGTTTGCTGGGAAAAAAACTGGATTCTTAGGACAGTTTTGTCCCTGAACAGAAAATGCGTTTGACACTCTGACTGATTAGAAGCTTCCATTTTTCGAATTAATTGTTTACCCGTATAACATGCTTTAGATGATTTGTTTCGTGTTAATTTTTAAAAAGCTTATATCAATCCAAAATCTTAAATTATATCGTTGCTTGTTACCTTGAGAAGTTTCAATATGTAAACACTAAATGACTGTCAGTAATGGGTTCGATCCTTATGAAAGTCTTATTGTTGGTTATACTCAGATGGCCACCTGTGCCCGAGGGAATAGAACGAGTATCGAAGTGGTCCTGGAAAAATAATAAGCCGATCGTCGTGAAACAACTGAAATACTATCGAGATTTAACGGAGAATGCTTTTGTTCGCAACTGCAAAATGTCGCAATCATGAACTAAGATGTTAGTTAGACCATGGACAAAGGTGTAATATTTAGTATATGCGACGCTTATCTCGGCAGAAAGGTGGACAAGAGCTCCAAACCGCTAAAATATATCAGGTAGTCTAGTTTAGGCGTTATGCAATGATATCCACACATTCAGAAATAAGATTAGTTTTTTATCATTTTGAAGCAAAAAGTAGTAGTAGTAGTAGTAGTAGTAGTAGTAGTAGTAGTAGTTATAACAACAGTAGTAGTAGCAGTAGTACTACTAGTAGAGAAAATAGTGGAAATACTAGTAGAAGTGGTAGTGGTAGTAGAAGTAGTAGTAGTAGTAGTTGCAGTAGTAGTAGTAGTAGTAGTAGTGCTAGTAGTAGTGCTAGTAGTAGTAGAAGTACTAGTTATAACAACAGTTATAGTAGCAGTAGTACTACTAGAAGAGGAAATAGTGGAAATACTAGTAGTAGAATTAGTGGTGGTGGTAGTAGTAGTAGTAGTAGTAGCAGTAGTAGTAGTAGAACAAGTAGTAGTAGTATTAGTAATAGTAGTACGGTATTTGCAAACAGTGAAGGTCGAGCCTAAAAATAGATGAGCAGATTGGTCGGTGTTGCTTTTGGATTTGAAATGTTTTACATTCTTGTAACATTGTCGAATATAGATTACAGAATACTTTATTTTGAAATTGCTGCATGTGAGTCCTGCAGGAGACATCTAGCTCGACGTCCTAAATAGTAACATTATTATTGCGAATTTTATTCTAAAATCAAACGCAAAATATGACAATCGATATGACATTAACACAGTTTACAGCTTTTCTTTCAAAGTTGCATGCCGACAGCTTCCGGAAGTTGTAAAGTACAATATTTGACCGGTATTTCAACCGGCAATGAACAAAATTAAAGAGCAATGTGTTAAACTGATGATAGTAAACATATTTTTCATATGACCTTGGCTGTTGTCTTCTACGGGCGACCGGGTAACTGAATACAAAACGTAGATAGAGGTAGGTAAGACATGTTAAAATACATTTGCAGGAGCCCTTTCCTATCTAAATCACGCATTTGACACTGAGCGTTAATAAACTGTAGAAAAAGTTTAGAGCTATGTCAGACGCAGAATTACATGGCGTCTGATCTGGCACCAAACTGTGTGACAACTATAGAAAGAACACCTTTAAAAATGACCAAAACTTTGTAAATGTATATTATTTTGTTTGTGCTTACGTTATTGTTTAAAATGGTAGTGGCAGTAGTCGTATAACTCTGGGTCTTTGGCCATCAGGCATTGTGCAAATAGTGAACTCCAAACGGATCAATCTGAGCAGGACTTATACTATTTGTATTTTTTTTATCATTTTGAATACATTAACATATAGATTATGCAGTATCCAATGTCCCGTTTAGTGTCCTGTCCAGTGTAAAGGATTTAGTGTAGCAAATACCCATAGGTTAAGAACACCTAATCGGTCTAGGAAGTTATATACCAAACTGTTCCCTGAAGTCTGTAGATTATGGAATGAAGTTTCATTATATCAAAACTGGTCCCGTGTGAGAGAAAAACAAGATGGCAACCAAGATGGCTGCAACAAAATAGAACAATGTCAAATAAGACATGTTTTGCCATTTCTCAAGACGTTTTGTACATCCATCAAAAAAAATTGTCTGGATATGCTTAATTATAGTTTTTAAAATGGTTTACGAAACATTATATTAGGTTATAGAGGGAAAGGTCATTAAAAGGTCAAAGGTCAACTTTTGTATGACTGTTGTTAATATGTTTTTCTTTACCGAATGCACACATTGGAGGACGTCAATGCAAAAACTTTTCCAATTATAAAAATAGAGTATGTTCTATAAATGTGGAATTTCAAATTTGGTTTCATTGCATTAATTGAGCCAGAACCTTGCCTAACGTAAATACGCATATTGTGAAAATATGTTTCGTTCACTTGCTGACTTATCCATTGAAACTGCATGCTAAATATCGACACAATGCAAACGAAAATGTATAATTTTAATTTTGAATTGTTTATCTACGATATGCCATGAGTAATTTTCTATTTAAATGATAACGCTTAATGTCAAGGTCAATGTCAACTATAGTGGCATATTTAACGAACCTCAATATATTGTAAACTTGAGGAGCCATCTGGTCAATAGAATGTTTCATCAGGTGTAATACACATAAAAGATCCTAAGAGTCTACAGAACATGGAAATTCAGTAAAATTATGTATAAAGTTGTTGCAGACAAAAGAAATCCAAGATGGCGTTTAAGATGGCCGTCAAAAACAAAGCCAACCTTAACTATAGATAATTTGTAATTGGTCTATATTTCTATTTTATTTGTACTTTTTACAAGGATTATATCATACTATTTAATTTCTGTGGACTTCAAGGTTAAAGGTCAAAGTTCAAATTGCCCCCATGGGCATGTATGTCATTGTTTGTCCTTCGACTCGTCTGTTTATTAGTCCCCTACTGGAGACGTGTATCTATAGGTTTGCTATGCTACTTCTATTCAGTCCGTTGAAATACATCGTCCTAAATGTTCAAAACATTTCGGCTTTTGGTATATATTTTTGAGATAATAAAATAATTAATCCTCATAGAAAAAAATGAAATTGTTGATCTTTATAATTGTGTATAAGCTTGAACTTTATAATTTTAAATTATAAGCAGGGCATGATTCTCAGTCATAAAACCCGAAGTTGTCATCCAATCTATAAAGAAGAAGTACTACATTTCAGTGTGATGGTCCTGCGTTCAAACCTTCAGCAGTGATAAGAAAAGGAATATACACCTTTTTGACAATGTTCAGTATTTTAACGGGCATATTGGACATAATTCACATAGCTGTATGACAGAGTAACAACATGTTCAGAATATACCATGTTACTGATAAGAAAAAATAGCAATGTTTTGTCGCTAAATTAATGAATATATGCATGCGATCAAATACTAAACTGTACATGTCAAACTTACCCTCTGTGTTAAACACTTATAACCAGAATATTGGCTAGAGATAAGGTGGATAAGAGCGTTCGACATCAAATGAAATAGAGTTGAATCCCTTAAACGATTTAGACTTTTGGACTTGAAACTGTTCATCACTAACTCAATTTGAGTCACTGGTCATCTGTTTTGGCTCCAGATCTTTAGAAAAGATTCCCTACTTCAAAGGCATTAGAAAAGACAGAATGACTTTGTAGACTTCAATGTTGTTTTTTTAACTTATAAAATCAGGTCAGCACTAATTATTAGAGCTGGGTACCGCGAGAAAAATAAACCACGGTATACCACGTTTTTTCTCTAAATACCGTGGTATGTACCACGGTATACCACGATCTATAACAACAAGTATTGTGCATTATGTCTGATTTACATGGGGTAAAATATGAGAAAATCCTGAGTGTTTGAATAATAACAAATTATGCTTGCTTGAAAAATGCTCATGGAGAAATATTGGCGTACTTGTTTGCTTATCCATCGGCTAGCACATTACCTTGAAGTGACTAAATACAGTGAGTTATATGAGTGTTATACATGTAAAAAAATAGCTTATTACCTGGATTGCTGACAGATTTTATAGACAAATGTTGGCAACCTTGACCTTTGACCTTTTCCTTGTCTGCACTATTTCTTAGCATTTGCTGGTTGCAGTCCATTGAAACTCTAAGACTGAATTCGACTGAGATTGTGGTGAAAGTTTGTTTTTTAAACTTGCTGCTTTAGAACAGAGGCTTCTGTTTTTTTATCACCATAAGTGATATCTCTAGTTATAAATGACATATGTTTATTCTTTTTCAGTATTTCTTTTGCTTTCGGTTATTGGATCATATAAGATTTACAAATGGAGGAAGCATAAAAGATACATTGAAGAGGTACAGCCTTTAACAGATTCACAGCACCCAGTCTATACAGGATTTTAAAAGATGTGGACATGACCTAAAAATCTGAATATTGAAGCATGTCACAGTCTTACACTTGGGTTATAAACCCTTTTCTTGCGCCATAAGTTGTCTGCTGCATCTGTATGTAACATACTTTGAGCCACATATGTTGAAGCCTTCCAAATTATAGAACTTATTGAGTTGTACACAAGTGTTAGAAACTAGAAACCTATATACCTATACATAAAACAGGATTTGACTGGTGCCAGATGTGGTAAATAGTTTAGGTCTGAACTGTAACAAGGCACATATTGTTTGACATTTTGATTACTTTTGCAAACAGTTTGACACTAGGTCGTAAATACAATCGTGTATACTGATCTGTGTATCAAAGTGTTTGACACTCATGTGATATTGGTGCAAACATCAGGAAGAAAACACGATATACTCAAAGTTGTTTTTAAACAGCTTTTCACACAAGAATTACTAACTGTTGAAAAAGGTTAAGAATATCTAAATAACTTTCTCAAACAATTGGATCCTGAAGCTAGGCAGCCAAGCACCAGTCATTTAGCAAGAGAAGGGTACTTCTTGTACTGTCCTTAATTACCTTGACAAAAGGGCCTGTACAGCTTTGAAAAAGGTATAGATCCAAATCAGTTGCCTGTCTATGATCTAGCATCTGATCAGGGTCTTCACCATTTGACACTCATCAATATTAGTATCTCAATTATTTATTTATCTAACGTAAGAAGCAGTGTAAACCCTGATCAGTGGTTGTATTTGAGATGAGGCAGTTAGTCTTAATTTACATGGTTGACATTGCACTCATGAAATGGCTGGTGTACTTCAACAAGGTGATTGAATGTGCTCTGTTATTATCGTCTATATGTGAAAACAAATGTAGTATTTTCTTCTTGGTCAGAGGTTGTACTTAAAATGAAGCAGTTAGTCTTAATTTACATTGTTGACTTTGCAATAAGGGTCATTTTCTCATCAAATTGCTCATGTACTTCAACAAGCTGATTGGATCTGCTCTGTTCTCATCGACTATATATGAATATGTATGTAATATTTCATTTCTATTTCATGACCTGAATGAAAAACAGCTTCGATCTAAGAAGAGTTCAATTTCACCAACTTAATCTCGCTCTTAAGAGAATAATCTCTTACCCTTTTGGTTGACACCTAACGTATACTAGAATGGTAGAAGCTGGGCATCAAACTAAGTTAAGAGATTATTCTTGAGAATGGAGTCTCATATTTTGTTGGTGAATACCAGCCTAGGTCTTGTTCTTATAAAACATTGACGGTTTAGGCAAAATATAGCACAGGTTCAGTTTTGACTATAATCAGATGTTTTAGATCATGCTTGAGATCGATGACTGAGACAGCAGCATATGTTTCATAAAGTTGGGCAACAAAATTGCACATTCCTTGATTCTAATGGCTGATTAAGTACACCGATTTTAACTGTTGCAAACACTTGATATCAAGATTAAATGTTGGATCTGATCTATGATCCTAACAATTTGACACAATACAGTAAAACATCTCTATAACAACCACTCAAAAGAAAATGTTTATGCAGTGTTTGAGACAGGTGGCAGCTTCATGCAGATCAAAGGTCATAGGATTGGTCTGCATTAAGTTGTCACTTGTCTTTAGCAATATTGATACTTGTCCTTTAAATGGTCTCTTTCGAGAGGGTTTACTGTAATTTCATAAGAAGACTAGCTCAGTTCCCACATAGTTAGCTGTTGAAGCAGTGTGGTATGAATGGCTTGAATATGTTTCCAAACTTGGCACTGAATGTTGAGACTAGTAGTTGTTTGCTTTTGCTAGCATGCAAACTGTTTCAGTATTAGATTTTGATCAGGACTTTACTACAAACTGATCAGAAATACAGCAAATCACTTGTAGCTAGTCACAGTGAATTTTAAGTTATCTACATTTTTTTTCGATTGAATTTTAACTTGTGCCTTGTTAACCCTTTTTTAGACTCATGTAAGAAAAGTACATGTATATGATGAAAAGATTATCTCAGCGGATTGAAACCCATAATGGAATGGATATGAAAACATTCTGGAAAATGGAGTATTTCTCACAATGAGCAAATGCTCCATTTCCAACAATGTTTTCTATAGTCATCTGCTACAGAGTTGTCAAAAATCATATCTATGGAGTATACAGTTAAAGTATAGTGAGTAGGAGTACCATTTTTATCCATAACATTTGTGCACACTGTTTCCAGACACCCGTTTAGGGTGGCAAAAGTGTGACACAGCTAGTCCTTTGGTGCTGCATTTGATAATTTACAACAAAAATAGTGCAATAACAAATAGTGTAGAATCTAATCCAACTGCTCCAGACGTGTTGGTGATCATGGTTCACCTTATATGCTGTTCCCATTATATAGGGTAACTACTGTAGTCTGTAGATCTATATTTACCCTTTCACCCCCAAATTTAAAACTGTCGTTTGTAACTGGTTTCTGTTCAAATATTTTAACGAAGCAAATTACAGAAATAATTTAATTATGTCTCCCCTTA
>JAULCE010692150.1:0-15630 GCA_032359355.1 Macoma nasuta | reverse complement strand
TGTCCAAAACGTTTAGATGCTTGTACATTTAACGACTCGGGCTAACGGCCTCGTGGTTAAATTCCTGCGCATCCAAACTCTTTGTACATCATGATATATTCGACGATGAACAACAAGAATGCATCGATTATCTTATAAATCACCATTCTAAAGCATGTTATACAGGTAAACAACGAATTAGAAACAAGGAAGCTCCTTATAAGCCGAGTTGTCAATAGAATAACGAAAAACAAGAAGAAACCAATATGAAAGAGAAAAAAAGATGAAAGAGAAGAAGAAGACAAAGAAGAAGAAAAATGAAATGAAATAAAAGAAAAGAAAAAAAAATATGATATTAAAGTATTACTTTGAAACTTTAATATAGTTGGCAGATTATCAGTAAGAATAAAAAAGTAAATGGTAAATTAATAACAAAAGTTTGGGATAGTTTGGGAATCGGGCCGTCTGGGTGATAATCATCTGAGTTATCCACTAAACTATCCTTTCTCTGAGTTTTTATTAGTTGTAAGTATAACTACTGATAGTACAAAATGTTATGTTTAGGATATACATTTGTACCTGTCTATTTTAGTGTGTGGACAGTTTGACAGTTTGACGTCATTGCCAAAACTGGAGTAGTACCTGGCGTCTTGTCAGGGTCTGCGTAAATAGATATATCTGGTTCTTCAATTAACTATGTCAAAGTGTCCTTTTTTCAGGACGTCGGCCAATTATATTTCGCATGTGAGCTCAAGACTTACAGACATTGAGCATGTACATGCTTATCATTATTTAAAAAAAACACTGCCAACTTGAAGTGATATGCGGGATTTGCACAAACAGAAAACCTCATTGTTTTAATACAAGAAGAACAAATTTACAGATGTGAAGTATTTTCGTTATAGTAATAACAAGGTAAAATGACAGATCTAATAATTATAAACTACATTGCCTCACCTTTTTATCATGCTTATATGAACAATTTACAATAAGATCTGCTATTAATATACATGTATTCGAAAAATGGTCTCAGATCCCCAAAATACAGAATATCCACTTAAAAGACGTCGACTCTGCATACTTTAAATATCAACCTATCGATTTTAAAGCTCTTTCAGAATGGAAGAAACGCATTTTCGATGAATGCATTATTTTCCATTATTCAAATGAACGCCTTTACTGCAAAAGGGTTCACCCGAACATGTCATAAAACACTTTGTAGAAATGTTGACGATATGCAACATTACTACATGACGGGTTGCAAGGACCACTCCCAAATGTTAAAAAACTATTTTTGAAATGTTTCGTTAAAGTGACCCCGGATCACACATGATTTGCCTTATGTACTTGCATTGCGTCAATATGAAGGATTTCCCCAAAGTTACCCCCCCCCCCACCGCCTTTATAACACATATGCTATATTTTATTGCACAGTTTTACATTTTAAAATTTGACTTCTAATCCACATTGAAACACTATACAACGATACTACAAAATGTGTTTGGAAAGTTGCAAACCGATATTTGTAACCCGTTCTGTAGAAATTACTATAAGTTGCAACTTTATTACAAACGAGTTGAAAGGTCCCATCCAAAATGTAATTTAATTTTTGACTGGTTTTTGAAATATTTCGTCAAATATGAAATATTTTTGTTTGTATACTCGCAGTTGGTCTTTATGAAAGATTTCCCTAAATTTTGTCATTTTCGGAAAACATGACATGTTTTATAACACTTTACTACAATTTGACATTCACTTCTAACCTCCTACACTTTGCAATATTACTTCAAAACGGATCGTGAGTTTTCAAACCAAAGTGAAATAACTCGTTTTGTAGTATGTACTAAAAAATGCAACTTTACTACAAAACGGGTTGTAAGGTCCCATCCGAAATGTAGTTAACTTTTATATTTAAATATTTCGTAAAATCGGTCGCGCATCTAAAATAATTTTGTTTGTATACACGCAGTAGTTCAATATGGAGGATTTCCAAAAACGTTGTCCTTTGGAGACATAAAATGCCATATTTTATGGCACTTTACTACATTTTGACATTTCTTTGCCAATCCATTTTGTGGTAATTACTACACTTTATTTTTGATACGTGGGTTAAGCAAAACACAGTCGCTGTCATGCCATAATGTCAAAATGGTAGCTACGTTGTTTCTGACGATCATAAACCATTTTTCTCAATCACATGTACCCGCCATATTGTCATATTGTTTTGTTGTCGGGGCAGTAAATGACTGGTGCGCATCGTCCTCGAACGGTAACTATTACATACCTCGCGAATGTTTTTTTTTAAAATCGTCTCATGGTATGTTTTGTTAGATCGTCTCAGTTCAGCACGTGCATCCTGATACGCCTTTGTAAACCATTTCTAAAATTAGAACTCTAGCATAAGTAAAATAATGCTTATGTGTATTGTGTTTAGGATGTATATTTACCCAAAATATGTTGCACAATTGAACAAGCTATCTGCAAAACTATCTATCCCTTCACTTAGCCATAGGTCGTCTTATATAATTTGGTTAATAACTTCTTCAGTCACTAGATGTTGACAGTAATTGATGACAGTAAGGTTCTTTATGTTTGTGTCTCAATTGTGTGATATTATTATCACCAACAATATAATGAGAGCCATTAATCCGTTTATTTTTTGGGCTAAGAATCGGACAATGAGACGAGCATGAATTTAGTTCATGTACCAAAATGTTCGTTATCAAGTAAAACAAATCAGCTTTCATGATTACATAAGAAGTTGCACCCGCAACACCCGCATCCTCGCCCACCGTTAACATTTCTAAAATTAGTACTCTAGTATAAGTACAGTAACCTTAAACCCGACTTTTATCCATGTTGATCCTTTCGGGCACTATACAGTGCTCTGTAAGCTGTAACACAGGGATAAATCATTATCATAACTCTCTTGGGACTGCCACTCAAACTGTTAGGTCGAGGGACTTCACTACAAACATATCTAAGATATTGCGACTTAGCTCATGTTTCCTTCTTCTGCCACTTTTAACAACAAGCTTCGAGTCTGTCTTTGAACTTTAGGACGAAGGATCTCTTTTTGTCATGTGTACGTCTCCCAAACCAATGAACCCTATCGATGTTAATCTTGCTATCTAGATTGGCTCAGTTTGCAACACATTTGGCTGCATGAGAGAACGATTTGGCTCCATTAACTATTCCATCACACTAAAATGTATTCGTGAATTCTTCAATAACGTCATCGGAGGGCAGATCTGTATATATTCTTTATTCTAACGAATACCATAATGTAGACCTACATTTGATGTCGAGCACTTCTTCAATCATTTTTATCCTTTTTTCCGTTTCTCATTGTCTTAGGTAATAGATTTTGGCGCACACCGTGCATTTGTGAAATTGTAAACTTTGTGTCAAAGACATCAAGCTTGGCTTTTCGCTGTTCTAATTCATTCAATTTTGCTACTGCATGTGAAATAAACTCTTTGATCGAATTAAACCTTTCGCCGCCAAATTCAAAACTGTTGTCCACGACAAGTTTCAGAGCACATTCTTTACGAAAATGAAATGAATTGGAAAAAGGTAACATTTTCTGATACCTCTTTTATAAGCCTTATCTGCATTGCAAAATATGAAGTCCCTGATCAGACGACGCCTTGGAATGAAGTCCCTGATCTGAGAATGCACTTTTTGCCATGGCGCATTAAGGCGACTACGGCAACGAACGAGTTAACACTTAATTCAATCTGGCTGAGACGTGACAATATGTTGGTTTGCAGTATTTGAATATCGTCCAGCGTTGACACTTTCATTTCTATTGAATCTATTTCTTGAATTTTGTCATAATGAAATCAAGCGTTGACTTAAGACTTTGACCAATGTGATGATGTTGTGGTTGACTGGATCGAAGAAATGCATAACCGGCGTTAAGATTTAGACAATATACTGAACAAAAAATAATAAGTCAGTCAAGTAGGATGGATTTTCCCGTAGACAACATTCACTGCTCTTTGTAGATCTGGGTGGCCAAACTACAATTTATGTGGGACAGCAGAAAAGAAAGTAGCAAATACACACAAAACGATTGATTTGAGTGACTTCAATTTGATTGACCCGTAATCAATAACTGGGTTGTCAAAGTTTACTGTTTATTCAATGTAAAGGGAGGTCATTTGGATTTTTATTTTTTAACGGATCATTACTAACAAAATTCTGAAAAGTGATTCTCGATTCAGTGTTATTGTTTCTTTCTCATTTTCTTATCGTTATGCATAAATTGTATGAATACAACGTGATTGCGTCCATGCTTATGAATTGTTAAGCTGTTAGAAACAAGGGGTTGTTAATTTTCGACGTGCATACTTTTAATGTACTGTTATGGGCTCTTCCCAATCTTTAATGCTTTGCTGTTCATGTCATTCTGTAATTTGTGCAATACAATTATGTACAAGGCAAACGTATTTCGCCTCCAAAATGTATGACTATGTATCACAGTATACATTTGATTGGGATAGTTAAAAGGCTTGGCATTATATGTGAAGGATAATTCGCTATACACTGAAAGGATGTTCTCACTGGACCTTATAATTATAACTCCAAACATCGGCTTGAAATTTTGAATTTATTATGATACTACAATTTGGGTATAAAACGTAAAACACCTTCCACCGTGACGCTGGCTCGCATTTGCACGTGCTCACATATATGATTTCAAAACTATGCATGAGGATTTAATGTCTATTTGAGTTATAATATATGCTCGATCCGGAGAGGACTAACATCCGCTACATGTCTGTTTAAACTAAATAATGTTCATGTGACAAATGTGCGTTGTTTTCTTCCTTTCCTTGGTTTTCTCCTGCCTATGCATTTATATACATGTTGAGTTTATTATCACCAAATAACACCACTACAGTGTTAAGTTCGTTTTCAATCACCTTATTCACAGATTATTTCCCTTCAACAATTCAACCGCCATGTTGACACCTACTACTGAATTAATCACTATCATAGGTTCTCGTGAATGTGCGACTAAACAAAGCATTGTCAGGTCTATGTAAAAAATGAATATACACATTAACGCATTTAGAAAATATGTATATTTCTAAAGATACATAGTATGGGACTATTTGCTCCACTCTTTATTTAAGGAACAAACTTGAGGGACAAACATTAATCAGGGATTATTAGATTAAGTATTATTACCAATACACTTTTTACTAAGAAATTCATTATTCTTGGATCGTTGAATATATTGTTTACAATAGACGTTTTTATTTTATGATCAAGCAAATAATGATACGGTAATAAAAAAAAATTGTGAGTGTCACTGCATGTAAATACAGTCGAGCCTTGTTGGCTCGAAGATGCAGACATTATTGTGATAGACCTTAATTACTGGAAGCTCGAATTTCATTCGAACTTCCGGTAAGTGAGACTTATCAAAATAGTCCCTGCAACTAATAAATGTGTTTTATGTTTGGGTTCATAACCATAATAATTTGTTCGTCAAGCATAAATTCGAGCCACCCGAGCTCGACTTATCGAAGTTCGACTGTAGTTATATCTGCAGATAGCATTTATCAGTTCGAACTTCACTGCAAATATTTCATTTCTCACATCAGTTTCAAAAGCCACAGATGCGCTAGGCGATACAGGTCAAACGAAGAGGCGCATTCGATGAATAAAGGTATGAGAAACTAGGCGGTGGTATATAAAACTATAAATGACATCAGGAAGGCACACATAATTCGTTAAGTTCCAAAGGCTGGTTGACAATGAGTATTTTAAACATCAAACAGTTTTATAACAATCTCATTATATTAAGACATGGACATAAAAGTCAAAAGCCAAACTATAAAGTAGGAAATTAATGCAAATTTAAACGACAAAATTGGGTGGCAAATGAAACACAATAATTAAAAAGATAGAAAGTGGAACACTATATTTTAAACGAATAAAAACACATAAAACACACGAATTTGGCAAATGATTAAAAATATTACAAAGGAAAGTAGTAAGTGGAACGATTCTAAAAGAATGTATACATGAAACACAAATCTAATAACAGCTGTCAGAGCACCTCACACTGATATTTCAAAAAGGGAAACCCATTATTTAACCTTTTCGGTGCCAAATTAAAATATGGCGGATGTGACTTGCTTTAGAATAAAAACATTTAAGCGCAATAAATCACAGAGACGATTAAAATGGATTTTTTTATATTCCTAGACTGCTTACACGGGACTATAATTTGATGCAAAATGGTGAAATCGTCTGATCTGCGACTGTACTACTTTCAACGGCGCATTAAGGCGACTGCGGCGGTGAAAGGATAAATGAAAATTTGAACAAGAGCGGGACAGCAAGAATTTCCAAATACTGCAGACAAAGTTATGGCTTTTATACTTTACAGTACTGTGTGTTATTTAATGACTTTCTCTTTAAATTTTATACCCTATACTTTCTCGAACTGTCCCTTAGCAATATTTGTGAATCTAAATTTGACTATCTTCAATACTAAATGACTTATGCTATCGGCACGGAAAAAATAAACAAGGTAATATATCTCCAAAAGAAAACCGAGTTATGGTTCTTATACAATGTACACTCTCTCTCGAAGAGCTATGGTTCATATACAATGTACGCTTTCTCTCGAAAAGCTATTGTTCTTATACAATGAACGATATCTTTCGGAGAACTATGGTTCTTATACAATGTACACTCTCTTTCTGGGAGCTATGGTTCTTATACAATGTACACTCTCTTTCGGAGAGCTATGGTTCTTATACAATATACGGTCTATCTCGAAGAACTATGGTTCTTATACAATGTACACTCTCTTTCGGAGAGCTATGGTTTTCATACAATGTACACTGTCTCTCGTAGAGCTTTGGTTCATATACAATGCACACTTTCTCTCGAAGAGCTATGGTTCTTATTCAATGTACGACCCCTTTGAAGAGCTATGGTTTTTATACAATGTACACTCTCTCGAAGAGCTATGGTTCTTATACAATGAAACACTCTCTTTCGGAGTGCTATGGTTCTTATACAATGCAAACGATCTCTCGCTCTCTCTCTTTCTCTCTCTCTCTCTCTCTCTCTCTGTCATTTGCAACATCAGTTAAGTATCTTCAATACTTAAGGAATTACTTCCAGGTCTAGTAAAATGAAAAACAGTTGGAAATAACTGGAAATTTGCACCCATTTGCTGTGAAGATCTATGAAATATCTCAACCATGACAATCCATACACCAATTGCTGTGAAATTGTATGAAGTATCTCAAACATGACAATCAATAAACTAATTTCTGTGAAGGTCTATGAAATAATTAAACCATTACAACCCATAAGATAATTGATGTAAATGTCTTTGAAATAAATTAACCATGATTATGCGTTAAGTAATTACTGTGAAGAAATAACGCAACCATGGTTATCCCAAAAGTAAATTGTAAAAGTGCTCGAAGTCATTCAGCTGCGTCATATTTATATTGTTGAAGGCCCAAAAGATCATTCCGCTACGGCAATCCGTAAACTGAGTGTGATATATAGAGGATATGACTTGAGTGGTCATACAATATGGAATTTATTAAACGAGTTTCCTAACATTGATAAAAACGAGCCTTGGCGAGTTTTTATCAATTTTTGGAAACGAGTTTAATAATTTTAATATTGAATGACCACGAATGATATACTTTATTTATATTATGAATTCTAACGCGACGATTGTTAGAGCTAAATACATATAAAGTCGCTATACAGTACGATTATTTTATCGCTATTCCACTAGTTATATACCGAAAGTTATATCACTCTGGCGACGTCATTTATGATATAATACAAAAAATACTTAACTGAATTAATCCATGACGTAACTATTTAATAAGTCGACAAAGTAATTATTCTGTGAAACTCCATAAAGTTATAATAAAAATGGTCTGACAAGTAACTCTACTGTGACAATCCATAAAGTAGTAATTGTGATGGTGTATGGAATAACCCTGTTGTGATTATCTATAGAGTAACAATACTGCGCAAACACATGTGTTACAGTAGCGAATGTTCATGAAACAGTCCATATTAAGTCAACTGCGATGTTTAAATGAAATCTTCCACGACAGCTCGGTGGAATGTCCTATTGTTATTGTCTGTAACGTAAATGTTACTATAATTTTCTAACTGCTTACAAAGACTAAGGCACAGCACGCATTTTTGTATTTAGCCTTTCCTCAAACATACGTGTTCTTGAGCGCTTCTATGACCAAGTACTATACGATTCAAAAATGGCTTATTTCTTTTATCTAAATTCTGTAAAAGGGTGATCCTTCAAAAGCAAGAAAGCCAATTCATATAGAGAAAAGTAATAAGTTATTGTTTTTTTCTTCAGCCCCTTTCCTTGTGGATAAGAAGATTCTGGCGGAAAAGGTTAAATAAAAATATCGGCTGATTGTCCGTGGTGATACATCGAAGTCCCTCTGTAGTTTGGCTTTATCTATGTTTCCTCCATGCTTGATTTTCTGAAGAAAAAACAAACATGTCATTCGATCGCCTCAAGCTTTCAAAGATGAGCATTAAAATCTGATGGAGTTTTTTCTCAAAACACGTACCTGCCAGCTTGCTTTACATGGCATATACGTGGTGTTTGAGGAACTCCAAAATAACAGAACAATCTTAATCTAGAGATATATTGTCATTTCAGATAGGTCAAAGTAGTCCTATAGAATCTTGTAGAAAAGACGATACGAGTGTAAAAGAGTTATTGATCTCGTATGTTGGGCCTGATCTGGATCAAAACTGCTCTAAAACTTAATCATAGGACATCAAATCAATTCATATTCATTACGTATTTGTATTTGTGGTGTAGCAGTTTAAGGAAGAATGCCTTCTTTTTAAACGTTGCTTGCTGTAAATATAAATGTGATTCGGGCCGCTCAGAATAATTTATAATCAGTGTTCAAATTGATTGGACAGTGGCGTGCAAATTGTGTATATCCTGATCAGACTGTTCAATAAGAAGCCACTATACACTATTATACATGTGCGACTAGCTAAAAATCTAGAAACCCAGGATATTTACTGCAAACGTATTTAGCATAAGCTTTGAGACTTTGCAGGAACATACAGTTTACCACCTATAAATACAACGTCCGATCAGTGTACATAGCATTCCGCATTCTGCCACAGTGCTATATGTGCAAGGGCAATTCAAACAATATAGACACATAATAAATGTATACAGTGAAGTGGATCTCTGTTGGAGCTTTCTGGGCTGGATATTGACTGTTTGACATTTTAATGGATAAGCTTGTATTATATCTGAAAGATGGTGGTAGTCAGAATAATTTATTACCTGATTCCCTATATAAATTCAAGTGTTATTATGTGCTGTTTTAAAGGAAATTGATCGATTCACGTGAAAGTGAACTGTTGACCGGTCAATAGTTCGAACTGTTGCCCGAACTGTCACCTTGTCGCACTCTGACGTCATTGGAATTTCCGAATGTTATTATTACCTGATCCCCTATATGAATTATATGCGTTATTATGTGCTGTTTTAAAGGAAATCGGTCGTTTCACGTGAAAGTGAAATGTTATATATGCGACACTGTCTGCTGTGCACATATTTTTGAATGAACTAAACCGCAAGGTGCAAATGGATAGCGAGAAAAATCGCTATTACACTACACTTTTACCTGGAAATCTGTAAACTGTGGCTGAACTTAATCGGTTCAGGTAATAAAACAGCTGTTCCATAGCTATTTTTGTATGACAGACAAAACTGTTATTCCTCGGCCTCGGACAACAGTTCAGGAAGTCATCCCCTCCGCCTCGGGAACAAATAGCCATGGAATAACTGTATAATATTGGTGGTGAAATAACCAATGGAAGATAGGCCTGAGAGGACTTATACTGAAGCATATGAAAGTGACGTGCACATCTCGTTATATCGTAGTTGATATGGCTATGTATTTTCATTAGTTCGAACTACCTGAAGTTTAACTTAACTAACAACTTAAACACGTATCTGTTAAGCAAAAACCTTTGTGTACGTTTCGATTAAAACTTGCATTGGACTTAACCGAGTACAAGATATCGAGACTCAATTGTACATGTACATGTTCCAGCTATGCTAACTATTAAACTTTCAGCTGTTGAATCTTCAGTGTGGTTCCTTGTATTTTATCATTAATTAGCCCCTACCACAGAAGCGCTTTTTAAGAACATCTGTAATGTATGTTATTTTATTAATTGTAGTAAATTGGGCATTTGCTCGTAAGGAAATGCTCCTTTTCAAAACATTTAAAAACGACATTTTTCTTTTGCCTAGATTTTCATATTTTTCATCATATGGTTTTCCTGTGGGTAAGTCTAAAAGGAGTTTGTGGGGTTACAGGTTAAGCAGACCTTTGTATAGGCATTGCACAACATTATATGTAGAACAAACATTGAGGAACTAGATTTAAAACTTAGAGCATGAGACATCTGATCTGGATCTACACTGTTTGCAAATATATTATGTATTTGGTTCCAGAACAGTGTTGGGTAAGGAACAGTATTTGGTTTCAGGGCAGTGTTGGGTAAGGAAAGTCTTTGGTTCCAGGACAGTGTTGGGTAAGGAAAAGTCTTTGGTTCCACGACAGTGTTGGGTAAGGAAAAGTCTTTGGTTCCACGACAGTGTTGGGTAAGGAAAAGGTTCCACGACAGTGTTGGGTAAGGAAAAGTCTTTGGTTTCAGGACAGTGTTGGGTAAGGAAAAGTATTTGGTTTCAGGGCAGTGTTGGGTAAGGAAAGTCTTTGGTTCCACGACAGTGTTGGGTACGGAACAGTCTTTGGTTCCAGGGCAGTGTTGGGTAAGCAAAGGTCATTGGTTCATGGACAGTGTTGGGTAAGGAAAAGTCTCAGGTTCATGGACAGTGTTGGGTTGGAAAAGTATTTGGTACCAGGGCAGTGTTGGGTACGAACAGGTATTTGGTTCCAGTACGGTATTGGGTAAGGAAAAGTATTTGGTTCCTTGGCAGTGTTGGGTAGGGAAAAGTATTTGTTTCCAGGACAGTGTTTGGTAAGGAAAAGTATTTGGTTCCAGGACAGTGTTGGGTAAGGAAAGGTATTTGGTTCCAAGACTGTGTTGGGTAAGGAAAGGTATTTGGTTCCAGGACAGTGTTGGGTAAGGAAAAGTATTTGGTTCCAGCACAGTGTTGGTTAAGGAAAGGTAGTTGGTTCCAGGACAGTGTTGGGTAAGGAAAGGTATTTGGGTCCAGGACAGTGTTGGTTAAGGAAAGGTATGTGGTTCCAGGACAGTGTTGTTTGGTAAGGAAGGAAGGAAAACAACCACTACATACCTTTACTTGGTGGAGGTTGCCTGACTGAAAAAGATAAAGCGGTATTTTTTTTTTATCACGTGTATAGCTATAATATTAACTATATCTTTTAAATAGCAGTTCTACTGAGAAAGTGCATATCCGAAATGGAGGCCAAACATTATGGAGGGACCTTTCATTAGAATCTTGAAAAAAGACGATACTAGGAATGACCACAACTTAGAGTTCATCAGAGAAATTCAGAAGTCGGTCGGAAATGAGTTTATGAATTGCATGCAATTTGTATGCGTCATGTTAGAATTGGGATCGTTAAATGTTTCTACCACTCTACAGCTTTAAAGCTATGAGCAATCTGAGGGCCATTTACACTTTCCTCCACATGCTTGTTTAGACCTATCCACAAGGAAAGTGTCTGATGAAAATTAGAAATATCTAGGCAATAGGAAAGTGCCGTTTTTGAATTATATTGAACATATTGTAGGAAAAAGAGCATTTGCTCGTAACAAGCAAATGCTACATTTCTCACAATATTTTCAATAATCGCCTGCTACACGGGCGCTAAAATGTGCATATATGGAGGAAAGGGTTAATTAGTTGGCCCAATACGTTTTTATGATACAAATTTCAAGATAGACTCGACTATTGCCTGTTCCTTTGATCGACGGTATCCCTTCAATGTCTGAAAAGTAGGAGTTAGGACCCCGCGAGTTTTATCGGTATGTTCAGTAATCTCGAGCTGAGCTCTTGCTCGATCTCAGAATAGAATTTCTCATTGAATTTAATAACCATGGCACAGCACACAAATATTGACTGCCAGTGAAACATTCCATGTTTTACATATTCAGTGATGTGGCAATTAGGAGATTTAAGAGATATAAAATTTGAGATTAAGCAAGATCTCAGCTCGAGATATTTAGTGAAAGTCGTACCTGTCGTATTGAAAGCGCATATTCGGATAATGTCATAAACCTTCACATAATCCATCATGTGTCATTTTATCCTCATACACAATGGAAGCAGTTGATGAAAAGGAAGGCTATCTAACGGAAAGGTAAATGCCAAAGAACACATTGTGGGTAATGGGGCATTCTTTGTTGATAATCCAATGCCCCATACGCCACGAAGGTATCCAACGTCATCTGCTACGGTGAGGTCAAAAATCAAAGGATTTACCCCCTCACTGCTCACCCCGAACCATAGTGTTATATGCAAACAGCTTAGATCCGGATGAGACGCCGAGGTTACTCGGCGTCTCATCCGGGTCTAAGCTGTTTGACACTCGGCGATGTTTTTGCCAAAAAATAAGTTGATATGTTAAGTTTTACAATGAATCAGAAGAAATATTATGCATGAGCATAATTGCTTCCTGCAGTGAAGGGGTTAATGTGTTCACTTACTGGAGCAATCTGGGCCTGCTTGGCCGCGCCCACCTCTCCAGGTACCGAAGGATGTCTCCCCTTCCTGCCTGTCAGAACGGTTGAACTTATGTTTACTTCTCCGGCACCTAAAGTAAAGGGTAACATCTGAATTGTTTAATATAATTCATCGGTTTGCTTCTAAAACCACGTGTGTGCCATATATTCAAAAGTGCACGTGTGTGTTTTTCGCAAACAAACCCCGACTATTTCGACATGAAATCATACAAATGCCATTGACCAAACTGGCAGTTACGCATTTCTTGAAGAAAATCGTCCGCTTCTTCCAAAACTGCATAGCTACCAATTTATCTAAGTGGAAGATAGGTGGGGTTTTTTAAGAACTCCGGCGGATTGTTACTTGTATCAGCTGCCATAACCAGGGAGTATGAAAGTGCAAACAGTGTATACCAAGTTCCGCATCCGCGTTTTCAGAATGAACAATATTTTATTTTCTATCACTGCAAAAAGCACAGGCTCTCTTCAAATGCTTAATTACAATCTATGACGACTTATCTAAGTGTATTACAATAATACTCGTATTCGCAGAATGTTTTTACGATTTTAAAATAAACTTTAAATAGAATAAGACTTTATGTAGACATATTCACATGAATAAGCTCTGACCTATCTTTCGTTAGATCTATTGAGATCAATGCATACGATACCTAAACCCTTTCCTCCACAGGGACGCCTGTTAGCGCCTCTGTAACATATTGCTATTGAAACCATTGTAAATAATGGGACATTCAGTAAAATTAAAAAAAGCATTTTGTTTGCCCAGATTTTCGTATTATTCATCAGGTGTTGTCCTTGTGGATAATTCTAAACATATCTTATTGAGGAAAGGGTTATCAAATTGTCATTACATGTAAATCACACACTGTATACAAATCATCAATTGGCTTATCAATGATCGCGCTTAAATTGCTGATTATTTTATTATAGCTTTTACGTTTCTCCATCTAGTAGTATTGCGTATGAGTCAAATTCGCAAAGGCAAACAATACACAACCTGACTAGATTTCCCATCCATCTGATATTGATCTACACCGTTAACAGACTCATGTGAACCAAATGACTAAGTGTCTAGCAGCTTGGACCCAGATCAGACGCCGATTTATTTCGGATCCAAGCTGTATGAATGATCATCATATTCATGAAAAGCAGGCTAAGGGTTGTTAAGACATCACCGGAGGTAATAGTGTAAAATACGTACAGCTTCGCCCAGACTGAGTTACATCCCTTTTCTCCATGACAGGTCATGGCGACCCAGCACGTGACACAAACGATTGCGAGCAGTAGGATGCACAGGGGGATAAACCACGCCCAGTTGAGAGGATTTTCCCAGAACCCCTTGTAGTCGTATCCCTGGGTGGTGGTTGGGGCTGTTGTGGTAGCTAAAGTTAAAAAAGACACAGTTGAATACTTTTTGCATAGATACACCGTTTGACGTCTCTGTAGAAGATGCCCTTTGTACACAAAATGAGCAAATGCTCCATTATCAACACTATTTTCAAAGTTATTTATAATTGGCGTCTGCCTTGCTCCATACTACTCATCATTTCTATACTTTCATTTTATGGAAATGACCGACAAACTTATACAAACACTAACCGAGTATCGAAATGCAGCGCCAATAATCCCAAATAGAAGAGAATACTGGATGTCTTGTCTTCATCATAAGTCATCAACCCGTCTGCATATAATCAAAATATCGCTTTATCGTTAATCTTATTAACCCCTTCCCCTCCCCTCCCACACACACAAGCACACGCCCCTTTAAGCGTCAATTCGATTCGATTTAATTCGCCTCCGATTCGGTTAACTCCACCCCCTTAAAACAGCCATTTTGCTCCGATTCGATTCACCACTTCCATTTCACACAATGTTTTCAAAAACGATATTACTCTCATATATTCTTCTCTTGCAAATGAAGTGCTCAATATGGATGAGTAACGAATGACATAATTGTTTTAGAAATCAGGTATCTTACGTCTGACAACAACAGTAACGGTGCTGGTCGCTTCAATCCCCCCTCCGTCCATCACGATCGCCTTGAACGTGTAGGAAGTGGAGTAATTCACACTCCCACTGATGGATATAGCGCCGCTGGCATTGATGGCGAAGTACTCGTCTCCGTTACTAGACTGGTCCAGCCGGTATGTCAACGTTCCGAACGTCCCGCTGTCGGCGTCAGACGCCGTCGTCAAGCCAACGACGGTTCCCAGACCACTATAAGGACTGACGTAGAAGGCGTAGGAGTTGGGTATAAAGAACGGGTAATGGTCGTTGATGTTTTCTGAAATATGAAGTAACGTAGTAATCGTAGGAGGTGGGTATGAAGAACGGGTAATGGTCGTTGATGTTCTCTGAAATATGAAGTAACGTAGAAAGCGTAGGAGGTGGGGATAAAGAACGGGTAATGGTCGTTGATGTTCTCTGAAATATGAAGTAACGTAGAAAGCGTAGGAGGTGGGGATAAAGAAAGGGTAATGGTCGTTGATGTTTTTCTGAATTGAGAAGTAACGTAACAATCGTTTGAGGCGGGTATAAAGAACGGGTAATGGTCGTTGATGTTGTCTGAAATATGAAGTAAGGTAGAAATCGTAGGTAGTGGGTATACCGGTAAAGAACGGGTAATGGTCGTTGATGTTCTCTGAAATATGAAGTAACGTAGAAAGCGTAGGCGGTTGAAGTAACGTAGAAAGCGTATGAGGTGGGGATGAAGAACGGGTAATGGTCGTTTATGTTCTCTGAAATAAGAAGTAAAGATGCACGAAAGCAAGTAATTAGTCCGAATTGGCTTCCTTGGAGCATCACAGAATCTTGTAGTATTCGCATTGAATGCTTGGTGCCTTTTTCCCTTTTCTCCACAGAAGCGTCTTAGAGTGTCTCTATAACTGATAACTATTGGAA
>JAULCE010691039.1:0-15630 GCA_032359355.1 Macoma nasuta | reverse complement strand
TCAAACCACTTCCAAAATGTCATTGGGAAATAAACATCGAAATATACAGGGACGCTACATAGGGAATGTAAATATATGCTTGTACATTGATTTCAATGCAATTAAAAGTGATTTTTTTCATTTGCCCATATTTGTATTGTTTTTTTTCTCTAGATTACTTCCTTGTGGATTAGTTCTAACCTATAATATGGAGTAAAGAGCTAACTCTTTCGGCGCCAATGGCGACAATGCACACCATTGCAAACATGTCTATTCTATGCGCCTTTTGATTTGGGACTTAATGGTTTGTCATAACATTTAACCTGAACAGAAAGAATAAGACAAACCATTAGTTTATACAATGACTTTTGAGTTTCATTAGGTCACAATATAAGATGTAAAAAGGCCTGCAACAACAACACATTACGACTTTGGTATGCCATCAATTTCTCGATTATCGACACAGACTTTAATCCTCAACTATGTTTCAAAAACGCCTATTCATGGGTTCACACAGTGCCGTTTATGGCTTCTGTGTGAGACCAGACAGTTCTGAAACTAATAAATTAACTATTAAATCGGTTTCACTTCGGGTAAATCCAGTTTGGTTGCGTTTCAATATAATGTACAAACCGGTTAAAAAAATCTCCCAGAAAACGCAACATGCGCTTTGAAAAGCGAATCATACATTGTTTTGGGAAAATTTTGAACGTGTTTGAACGAGCATGATCTGGACAATTAAATGCAGTTTCTTGCCGATTGAGTCCCGATTGCGATCAGATATTGCCAAATGCGTCGGACCACTGTCTATCTGTTTTAACGCATGAAGCAGAACAGAGACGTTGTTGGACATTTGTTGCTTTGCAGAGAGAAACAAATTGGACCAAACGCGGATTGAGATCGGGTAAATTGGGATGAGCTTGATGTAATCATGATTCGGACGCTTGCCAAATATTGTCAGATAAATAAATTACTTTTACTAATTTTATAAACTTTCCTGCCACGAACCACACGACTTTTGAAATATTGGTTATCGGGAATGGTCCAATCACGGATGATAGAAAAATCCTGATTTGTGACTGGGAGTACACACGTTATTAAAACAATCGGTCATGTATAAAAAGTAATATTGTCTTGCCGTCGTAGAAAAGGATATATATTATTTGCCACTAACAGAAACAGCAAATATTTTGCACCCACTTCTGCAAAACATGCGGCTCAAGATCAGACGCCACGCTGGAATAGCGGTTGTCGTTAGTCGTCATTGTTTGCAATGTCCGAGTGCCTTTTTGGCGACGCCGGCATTGTGTATAACTTACAAAAGCTTTTGCTGTACACCGTTCATTCTAGCATTGTGATGGGTGTCAAAACAAACTTGATTATATTTTGAAATTCCGACGTATTGTGTACGGATTAACTGTTATAGTTTGTATGATAACAATAAATGCATGATAAGCATTTAAGAAAATAAAGGTGATGCCCTCATTTTGTTAAAAGAAAACTAATTCTTTATATGTACTCAGTGGTAAATATCTGAGAGTCGGTGATAATTGCAGATCCTTTAGTTTCATCGTTTCGAAAGGGCATTATCTAATCAGCAGCGAACCTGCAGCAGCGCAATATGCATTGTTTTAACCTTATTCAATGCCGGAAGCAACTTTGCGCATGAGCAATATATCGTCTGCATCATGTTCAAATGTCAAAGATTAATTTAGCTTTTGGCAAAACATTGGCCGATATCAAACATCTTGGATCCGGATGAGACGCAGCGTTACTCGGCGTCTCATCCGGATCTAATATTTTTGCATATAACACTATGGCTCGGGTTAAGTAGTGCATGGGTTAAATTGAATAATTTAATTCAAAGGAGTCCTGTGAATCATTGTATCCAAAGACGCGCATTTTGGACGTCTCTGTAGCAAATTTCTATTAGATGCATTGTAGGGATAAGAAACAGTTTCTGGTCAAGAGTAAAGGCTTCATTTCCTAGACAGTCTTCCTTATTACCCGATTGTCCTTTTGGATACGTCTAACGTAGCATACTCGGTTAAGCATGTTAAAATGTTCAATTACATCATTCGTCTTACCAATAAGATGTGTTACAGTATTCTTTAACACCATTTGTTAGAACGTTTTTAACTGGTTTTCCTCATTATGTACAACATACCTTGAACTTCATATCGTCGGATTTCTACAAAAAACAAGTGTGTGTTAATAGTTTTAAAAATGGCATATATGTGATTTAAGAAAAAACATATTAAATTTTGAAATTGGACCATCAGATTCGAAGAAGATTTCCAAAGTTTTTACAGCCATATACGAAAACCTGACTGCGCCCCTGGCGGCAATGTTGTTTTCATATATCAAACATCTTTTAGAAAATATGGTAGAGGTGCATGCAAGGATAATTTCTCGGACATAAATTCGATACTGGATCAGTGGTTTGAAAGAAAAACACTTTCAAAATTTTCTTTATAGCATTATAAGGAAACACTGGCCCGTCCCTGGCGGCAATCTTTTTGTCATATCACATTTATTGAACACAACTGGTAGCAACAAACCTAAGAATCATGTTTGTGAAATGAATTTGAATTTGGACCAATAGTTTCAGAGAAGAACATCGTCATCGTGTTCTATATAGCCATAAAAGGAAAACTGGCCCCGCTCGGGCGGCAATGTCTTTGAAATACAATCATTATTTTAACAACCATGGTAGAGGTCAACCGAAGGCTCATTTCTAGGAAAACAAGTTGTAACTGGACCTGTAGACTCGGAGTTGTTCATATTTTCTATATTGTCATATAAGAAAAACTTACCCCGCCCCTAGAGGCCATGTTTTTAAACATATCATCAGTATCTGAACAACTATTGCAGAGGTCGAGGTCCATCGAACAATCATATGTGTGAAATCATTTTGAAATTGGACGTATGGTTTTAGAGAAGAAGATTTTAGAAGTTTTGTACTTTCGTGCCATGGCAACCAGAGTTTTTCGTGGAATGGGATTATTTGAACGACTTTAAAAGGGGAACATCCAAGGCATACCCTAGCAAATTTTCCTTAAATTCCATTTAGTGGTTACATAGGTGATGTTGTTTAACGAAACTGTGGACGTATGGTAAGCTAAAAATACGAAATTACAAATATCCTAAAAAGGCAGATACTTGGTTTTCGAAAAACACCGACGAGTTGCTTATTGCCCGAATTTAGGGTTATTTGAAGTAATCCCTCATTCGACAAATTAATCAGCAATCACAGTATTAACATAAGGTTTACGAAACAAATGCTTTTTTAGAATCATCCACACTGGAACCCAATGATCAAATGAAACAAGTGAAAGGCGTTTTGATAGTATATTAATAATTCCTAACATATGATCGTAATTTGGGAAATCTATTAAATGTGAACCTGTATTTTATTACTCGAATGACGGTCAATGTCATGTTTGAAAATGAATACAAAAATAAATAGACGACATTTTGAGCAGTCGACACTTTTTGCAACAGGCTAGGGGTTAACAATAAAGACTTAGGGTTAACGAGGCATCGAACTCGTTTTTGTTGGAACACCATTTGTGGTGTACATACTACTGAGCCAGTTCGGCTACTTCATTTAATTTCTTACTCTGCGATATATATACGTCCATTGATGTCAAAACAGGGTACTTTGCAACAATACTTTAACGAAAATCACTCGTATATGTACAATACATTCCCAAAATACGTAGAGAGAAAAGGGCGTTAGTTTTTTATCTTTGCGTCAAAATGTTCAAGATTTTAGTCACACGTCGCGTCGAATACATGAATGATGATCTACGTTTTCCTTTTTGTAACGTTGCAATATCAAGAGATAAGAATTAAACAGTAAATGAAAATGGTAGGCAAACCTATCAAAAGAAAAAGTATTGCCAGGGACCGATCGACATGATAACATATAAAAGGTTCTGAAGCTATTTCACTATTCAACAATCCTCAGATGTATTAAACGGGGCATATATGCGCGTGGATTAGTTGGTCTGTGCAACGATATTTTTTATGCAGCACATGACATCAGCTTTGATTGAATTTGCAGATTCAGTACATCATCAACAAATCAATTACCCAATTTGTGGAACCTCTAATGCAACTCATTTAATTTAGCCCTTGTTAACATACTTAAGTGTTCTTAAAAGACAATACTTGGCCGGGAATCGTGGAGAGCGTATTGTGTCTAAATATAAAGTATGGATACGATGTGTCGATGCATTAAGCTATCTCTAACCAGATAATATCGTGGTTTGCTTGATACTAGGTGATGTTTTATCAAACGCCGAATAATGTTATTAGCAATCACGTTGTGTGATACTTTTACTAGTTTACCTATTCTAAAACTACTCAGCAGTTCATTTGTACGCTTGCATGTTTTGTTGTCATTTCCATATGTTACCCAAAACAAACGAGAGTTATATGCTATTGACAGGTTGTATGTGCAAGCCTTTAACCCTTACGTCTTATCTCATTTCGACGCGTTCAATCATAACGGAAACCTATGCTGGGATGAGTGGTTCGGGAATAGGAAAATTCCAATTATGAGATCAAAATTTCAAGGCTTTCAAAAATATTCACCTACTGAGGCCAAGACGGGCGTTTGTAAACGTTTTGTAAACTCGTTTAAAAGCTCGACTGTACCTTTCTAGCAAAGGTGTGAGAATGCAATTTGAAGCAACTGTAGTTACATAAACATTATATATGTACTTCTTTAAGAATTATATTTTCATAGAAATTGATGCAGTTAGTAAAGTTTAAGTAAGGACCTTTTTATTGTAATATCAAACTCAACGACAGGGAATGAATCTTATGAAAATTGTTATTGTCTAAGCAAAAGGAAAATGTCTTTGAGGTTATTTTTGCAAATCGAGCAGATACTTTTTTTTGGAAATCCTCCATTTCTCACAATAAATGAGTCTCTTGTTTCTGAGGCACCAAACACTATTGTCATGGACTGCATGTACCTGATTTGATACCACTGATAATATTATGGTTATTGGTTATTAGTTGAAGTCTTCATGGTTTTTTATCGAAAGACTATTAAGAAACTAGTATCGGTTATTTTGTATATTGACTTTAAAACTGACGTCGCTGACAGTTTTAAACATAAAACCGATAACAGATCAAATGTGTTGTTCACAACAGTATGATTGAACGCAAATTCTGTTCAAAACAAAACCTGTATAATCATATTATGTTTTTACGTCTGTTCCAATTTGCAGGTTTCCATATCTCTTCTAAGTTTGGGGACAGTTTCGAAACATTTTCGAAGAATGTTGAGCTGCAACTTTAATTTTTCCGCTTTATTCCGGGTAACCTTATTTTATAACTTTCTATAAATACATAAGGTGAAACAAAGATGGAACAGCCAAAAGACAAAATAATTGTCAAACCAGTTCTTAATTAGTTTTATATTTCAAATCCTAACTGATATAATCGGTAACCTGTAGGATACCGTGTTTTTTATGCTTTGTGGCAATACCTTTTATATTTCAAGTAATTGAATTGGATCGAGTCCTCATTAAAGATAATATCAGTTCATGATATTTTATCTGAATGAATTATGTTTATCATTTACAAATGTGAGCTTACAAAGTATGCAACTGTACACTGAGTTTTGAGAATATTTTATAGATGTAATTTTGTCATTCGTATATATTTATTTAATGATGATATCAACGGATATCCTTGTATATGTTTTTCATTGTATTAAAACGTTTTTTTTTAGTATGACATGTGGATAAAATAAAGCAATCCAAGTATCCTTGCCTAATAAATCAATTTCTAAAGAAAATCTTTCACCTGAATAGTTGTTTAAAGTTATAAAAACTATGATAAAATCATTTGTCGGCCTAAACCTACAACTGAAGTTGATTTAACGCATAAAGCAAATTGCAAGTTAATAATGTTTGATGATTTCGGTTAGGTCAATATCATTCAGCAACTATTGAATATACAAATACAGGACTTCGGATTAAGTGTGTATTCGAATTGCTAAAATGCCTAACTACTTCACTAAACCCAATGGTGTTATCACTCATAAAAATTGATTTGAAAATGCTTTGTCTAACGCGTGGGCATAGCATAGTGTTTTGTGTAGATATATTGACTTGTGTCAAAAATATATTTTTCCCTATGAGACTCTCAAGCCCTGATAATTAAAAGTGGACTCACAATGCAGCAAAAAAACGATTAGCAACTAGTTAATCTGTATCGAACTGGTTCAATCAGCAATACACTTCTCAGGTTGTTTTTATACTCCGCTTTATTTTTCAACGAAACATATTTTGAAATAGCAGCTATAAATTGCTCAAGAAGCGTATAAAATAAATGAAAATGAAAGCTGATCTTTGTATACATATTGAGACAAGTTCTCAATTGAGAAATGCCATGAGATTAAGGCCGCATTTGCCAATTAGGCATATAGTCCAGTTAACATTTTGTACAATAGAAGCACGTTCAGTCGGCTCTGTGCCAGATGAAAAAAAATGTTGCAGCAGATTCTTTTTTTTTTTTAATGTTTTGAAAGCAATTCGAACAGGACATTTTCCCTTTGCATATATATGTATCCTTTACATCCGATTATATCCTTGTGGATGAGTCTAAATTAGCGCGTGGGGGAAATGGATAATGTACCAAGAACTGCTGCATATTAAGGTGCGCCGGCACTAACGATCAAACAGTTCGCTACAAAATGAATGAACTTGTTTAAATATCTTAATGTATTCATAGATTAAATTTTGATATAATTCACCCATGCACTGCCATTGGTATTTGCCGTAAGTCGATTGTAAACTGATATCGAACTATAGTTAAATATAACGATTCATTTAAATACTCTACAAATTGAGGATCTAAACAAATGAAACAATTATATCGATAAGTCATACAATCATGATTGTCCTTCAATACGTTCAATTTATCTGCAAAAGACACAACAAAAAAATAGTTTTATTGACCAGATTTTATGTTATGCCTCATTCAATGAAGTAAAGAAATATTTTTTTTACATATTGTTCTCGAAACCATTGGTGCCAGTAACACCACATAAATGCCTATATAAGACTAATGCACTAAGATCACAATAAGTCTACTTTTTATGATTAATGGAAGGTATGTGAGTCCAAACAAGTTTTTGTTGCCAAAATAGGTCACGTGTTATCCGAAGAGACATTGATCAGTTTCAACCCAAAGTCAATATTGGTCAGTAGGAAAAGCTAAATAATATCAAGAGGTATTCAAGTGCTATGGTTCGTTACTACTAGTAAGGGATTCCTGACTGGACGCTGCATTATTATTATTAGAATGTTAACACTAACACTATGCAAGCCACGAATCATTAAAATACAAAACATAGTTAGCTATTTTCGAAACAAAACTAGAACTAGTTATACAGACTACTTCGACGTATAGCAATTTATACATTAATTGAATCAATTTCCAGAACAGTATGGCGTAATAATCTTCTTTTAAAACTTAGCAGCAGAAAGAACATATAGTAAACAAAAATGTGTTTCTATAAAGGTGTTGTTTTATTATTCTGCATTTGTTTTTGTTTTTTAAGTACAGCTAAATGAACCAATCAAACATAAAAGATGGACATTAGTTTTGGTTCATCAAATATCTTCCTAAGTAAGACACAAATCGATGGTTTTCCATGTGCCTTTTTCTTTTAATATGACACGTATGTGATATTTAAAAACAATGCTCATTTTTTCCAGAAGTAACTGATTTGATGCCAAATTGTTTGTTTTTGCAATGTCGATTTGGCGGCGAAACGTTTAATATGATCTGAATAAGGGTAGTCTTTCCATATAAGCAGAACTTCAATGAAATGTAAAAATATTTTTAAGTTGGTATTTTGCTTTGTTTTTTTCTACATAACACTTAATGAATAAGTCTTTGTTTAAATGAGATGTGAAGCTTATATGAAGATCAGGATGTGTCGCCTGTATGATACATAATTTGACATACAATTATCAATGTCGTTTGAGTGTGTCTCGGGTCGCCATTAGTAGTATCATAATGTGATTTTTAACCGTATTTGAGTAACAGGTTTCATAATGTGTAGCTGCGTTCGTGTTTTAAATTATACCCTTGTCATGTTAAAACGTGTACGGTTACTTTATGCATCCGTTCTGATTGAAATATTGTGTAATCAAAGCCATTTAGAGTAATGGAAACATGCATCACGAACGGTTGTCGTCTTTCAGTCTCTATAAAGCAATACTTAGTTTTTAAAATAACAGTGTGATCTTTCAAACTGTCGTAAAGCGTCCAATAGCTGTTTAACCATTTCCACCATAGGAGCGCTTATTATCGTCCTTGTAACTGATTACTTTAGAAAAACAATGTAGAAAATGGAGCATTTGCTCACAACGAGCAAATACTCCATTTTCTACAATGTTTTCGATACAATTAAGAAAATTGTCTAAATATAGCATAGGGGATGGGTTAACGTTTCAAACTGTCATTGCAGCTAGACATGCAAACTCCCTTTATATGGAAAAAGATACGTTACTATAAATTTAAACTACTTTCTAAGGGAGCTATCCTGAGGACAGATTCTATAATTCTTTCTTGTAAGGAGGAGGTAAAATATAATATAACCTGTACATTGCTACGACACACAAGATACCATATGACAAAAGCATTTAACTGGGGCTAAACGGTGTCGTGTTAATTTTCACTATTTTTGATTTTTGTCAAGATCGTAACTTGAATATTTAAAGTAATACATTAAAAATTCAAGGTACATACTTGAAAATACAAGACAAAATCTTGAAAATTCAAGTTAATAATCAATAAAGTATCTTATTTATTTTATAACAATGCTTTATATGTAAGCAGTAATACCTTAACATATACAAACTATTTTCGTTGTTTTTGATTAAATTTACAAATATGTTATAAGTTTTTTTGGAAGTTTTGAATAAATTTATCAAAGTTGATGCAGTACTATGCATCTCATTATTTTCACAAGTAGTGCTATACATTGGCCTCGGGAAAGTGTATTTTCTTTACACAATTGTAAACTTTAACATTATTAGAATAAGTAATTGGAACGTTCTGGAGTTTCTATTTCATATCTGAATATAACTATTGTATCTTTCAGGAAACCGAGTTGATTCAGGCGTTCGGCTCAAGAGCCATTCTCATATCAATTGTACATGCAAATTTAAATGTCTTACATCAACTGAAACATATATTCAATTTCTCAAACTGATAAATGATCAAACTGAAATTCTACAACAGATATCCTGGAAACCTATGCACTTCAAAGACATTTGGTTGCCAATTTAAACTCGTATTGAGATGACACTTTTATTATAAGATAGAACTGTTCAAATTTCCAAATGTTGGGTAGATTCGGTACATATATCCAACTGAATCCTGTCATGTGACTATGGCTTTGTTTGAACAGACAAACCCTTATCATGTTATATGCGACTGTTGTGATATCGTCAACCAGCTTGGATCTGGACCAGACGCCGTGTAGCTCTGCGCCTAATTCTGACTCAAACGGTTTAATGCCCAGTCAACAGTTTCACAAAAATTCCAACGAATCATATAATGTAAAATAACAAAGCAATCGACGATGTCAACAGACGGTGGGAAAATAGTTAAACATTGGATTACAAGTTACAAATACATGAAAAGCAGACGATTCGTTTATCTACCTCTTTTAACTACATTTCGGCCCACCCCCGCGAAAAGGGACACTCAGACATTCAAACAGTGTAGCCCAAGACCAGCCAACACGTCACTGACGTGGCGGCTAATTAGGGTCTGCACTGTTTGCAATCTTGGAGGACATCCAATACTACCTTCAAATGAATACAAATGGTAAATTTCGTGACTTGATGCTGGAATAATAGCGCCGGAAAAGTTCTGAGTCAGTCCCTATTGCTATGACGTTGGCAATTAAATCAATGTATATGTTTAAAGATGAATTCTACATTTAACTTATACTTGGTAGTCAAATATTGTTTTTTAACGTTACCAATGTCTTCTAATCGTGTTTTATACAATACGATGTCAATAAGCTCTATTTAGATCATATTTTAAATGTAGAGGGTACTACATGAATTCTCATAGAATACAGAAAAGTACTAAATGAGTTGACTGTAACTATACAAAACGAAGCTCTGTCGAGTTGCGTATTGTTTCAGACAACGATTTAAATACTTCACTATTCTTTGAGCACGAACGTTTGTTAGATTATTTTTATCATCAAACACGCTACATCTTTTGTTTATCTGTACCGATTGACCTATATTAGCTGATATCATGGCGGAAATGACGACACGACGTCAAGTTTACAGATGACGTCTCGTATGTAAACACGAAAGATCTTCAGGGAAAGGATGGATATAGAAATATTGTGTTCATCCATAAATGTTTTTCCATGTGTTTACATATTCATTATAACAACAGAAAGTCTTAATTCACATATAATGAAAGAAGGTCTTTAAACTGAAAGTTCATGACGTCCGTACCGGTACATTGGGTATTAAAATATACCTCTCCCACGCCGTATGTTAGGTGATAACTTGTTTAACTCATTCCCTTCTATACTATATTTAGATTGTGATGTCATTGTTCTATTTTTAGCTTACAAAACATAATCTCAAAGAAAAAGTTTTGCTTAATATCAATGGCTTTGACATTATTATGGGAAATAGAGCATATGCTCCTGAGGAGCAAATGCTTTATTTCTCATAATATTTTCAAACATAAGTCACAATAGATACGCAATTATGCGTCTCTAGGAGGGAATGAGTTAACTTGTCATCGGCTGTAAGTAGTGTACTCAGCTAAATGTGTCGCCTACATCATTTTAAAATATTGAATTTATATACAGTCACTGGCCTTATTATTGCCTGACTGTAAACAGACCAAGTTGCGGATCACATGCCGACTAACACAGCTTCGGAGTATGACCGTAACATTTTGCAAGTATTATTTAAGTCGTGAGTAGTGAGCTTCACTGGTAATAAAAGCTCGAAAATTCACATAAAGGCCGCCGTTTAGTACCAGTATGCGATATATGCCTTCCCTTGAGAGACATTTCATTAAACTTTATCGTGCAAATTAATTTTCGTCAGCTAAAATTGTCGTCTGCTCGATTTTCAAACCACCTTAGTTTCACTTCAAAGTTTCAGAATACAGAGTGCTGATTTTCGATAAGGTATAGTTTACTGGATATGCTAAATTATGCAATACGGTGATGATGTTACTAAATCAGGTGTTTGGTGGTATGATACCATTTCAGTGATAATTGACAAGTAATCAAGATATTGTTATAGCTTTTTCACCTGTACAGTATATTGTTAACTTATTGCAAGAACATACTCTCTTCTTCTATAAATGCACCTACTGAGTTTTACAAACTATGTTGTCCGCTTCAAACACGAGCATCTTGGTTTAAAAGATACTCTTTGCTTCACATATATACTACGCTAATAAGGTTACCTCTGTTGCAAACATTCATAGACTGTATGATCGGGTGGGTCTAGGTCAACACTGTGTCATTTTTATATATATAATAAATTAATCGAAATTTTATCGAATCGAAAAGTAATCGATGATTACACCATATTTTCACATGCAATTGATTGCGATTACTGTTATATGTAATAGAAATCCTAAAAGTAACCAAATACATTCGATTGCATTGAACAAATGTTATTGATTGTAATGGATTATGATTACACGATTACGATTTCCCATGTTTGATCCAAACAAAGGATCTCTAAATGTGCTTTTGTTATAATGCCATTGAAAATTTTGGTTGAAATATACCGTATAAGTATCTTGTTCCTGCCTCTTATGATAAAAAGTATCTATCAATTGAGACCCCTATATGAGAAGAAGGGACAACAATAACATCAATTAATGGGGTCATTTTGTAGCAACGATTGCTTGTCTGAACTTACAATAATTACTCTGTCAAGCTGAATGAGAAACTCTTTTAGCGCGACAAAGCATTTATTTGAAGGCCAGACAAGCATTATAAGACACGCAAACTGATCAAGTGGTATGCATTATTTAACAGTGGTTGTGATAATTGCACATAGGCAATTGTGAATTGCTATTTCATTTTCAGAAGTAACTCAAACAGTGCATACATGTATACATCCGAAATTAGAATTTAGAATATTTAATTCACGGTTTTTTGTAAATACTGATATTTCAAATGGCAATAGCTTATAATGTCATATAAAAGAGAATCATGCTTTTTCTTACAACGAGAGCATTTGTAAATATCATGGAATATTAAGGTTCAATAGTAAAAAAATAATGTAGTTTAAAACTATAAGGCTGTGAAAGATGTTTCGTTAGACTATATATAGTCTAAAACAACGAAAGGTGTATTTTGTTATTTCACTTAATGTAATCCAAACTATATTTGCATAAGATGCAACCTATCTAAAAAAATATTTGTTTCTGAATGCACAGAAAAGTAAACAAGGTCTAAATTTAAAGGCAAAATCAATCCTTTAACACGCAACGAGGCGTCATTGATTGATAGATATCGAAAATTCTTAAGGGCGTTTGCGGCAGTAAGGTTGTTTTGTTTTCTAAATAATAGATTTTGTTTTAACTGTTTAGTTTGAAAGACCATGCAAATACTTGTTGAAATATGAAAAAAAAAAATAGGGGTCACCGATATTTTAAAGGTTTTATTGATTCTTTTCTAGTGACCAAATTCACATTTACTACGGCTTAGAAACATATAGAGTCATTTACCAGTACACTCATAAAAACGGGTTATTAAATGCAATGTGAAAAATGCATATGCATTATTCACATTGCATTTATTAATCTTTTTTGAGTACCAAGTAACAAATATGTATACAAAATCATTAAAACAATCTAAACATATGTGAAATGCCGGAACATAGGGGAAATGTAACTCTCGCGAGAGACGAGATTTTTTAACTGCCGCAAACGCCTTTAAGTTTACTTTGAACGTGCATGGCTTACGCGTAGTGACCTTTGTGGGACTATCGACCTTTAATGACACAATATTGGATATACAATTCACGTTATTTGTACAGTAATGTAATGATAATATGTCATATATTATGTTTGACTCTCAAAAACAAATACTTATTTAATTGAAAAAAGGAAATAATGTTGTTGTCAACCAGTGATATGTTGTAATATGTTGTAATTGTTGTTACAATTTCAGTGCATTTGAAAGAATGTTCGCAATGGCTGGTGTTGAATAAATAGATTGCCCAGGAGAAAGAAAAACTCCAATTTTGAATGGCTTTAAAAACATTGTAGAAAAATGGAGCATTTGCAGAGACGTCAAAACACTGTTTAAGTATCTATGGAGTAAAGAATTATGTAAAAATGTGACACTCAATTAAAGCTTTGCTCATATCAAAGTAAGAACATACAAACATTTTAGCAAAAAGCACGGAGTCATAACCTTGGCTTAAAAGGCATACCCTTACCAAAATGCACGATACAACAGTTTTGTTAAAAATACTTTACATATTAACACCCCAAGAAACGGATATGCCGATTCGATTAGCCTTCAATTCGGTTCCGGTTCGGTTCCGATAACGGTTTCAATTGAATTTGTTTCCGTACTGTATACTGTGTAAAACATCACACGGTGATATATCGTAAGCGTTGTTTATTAAAATGATTTGAGAACTATTAATTGAGCAGATATGGCACGATCTATAAGTCTTGATAGAAAATCGCATGGACAGAGATCACTGGAAGGTTCAGAAAGCTAGGAAATATTTGTATAGAACATGCATTATCGCAGTGCAATAGAGTCTACATCCAGATACAACAAGGCGTCTGATCTGTATTGTCACTTGCCATTTTCAATAATATAAGTGTTCTCTTACACTCCGAAAGTGCAGGTTGTTATTAGATCTAATGAAAAATTTGTTTAGTTTTAAATGGATTTTCAAAAAAAACTTATCTTTTAAAACTTTATGAGGTATCTTATTGCATGTTTATTTCATGTTTTCTTACGTGCTTTAACTTGATTGATATCTGAATAAACCGGACAATAATTGTCTTATTTGCATTGCAGCATGTTTGTTTAGGGCCTATCTTAATCACTGAGGAAATATGTCATCGTTATCATATTTCAACTGATGTGTGTCGTTATTGGTTGTGTAATGTTGGACCAGGATTGCGTTCTCATATACCCTTTTAAATAGGTATAGTGTTGTTCGGAAGCCCTGTAGAGATATTTACGAATGATACTTTACCTTTAATTACTTACTACTTGTAAGTTCGTATTTATAACTTATCAATTACCGTATATAATTTATACTTTATATATGATTGTACCATGGTTCTGGCGTTTTACTATAGAAATGTTAAAATTTTAAATCCGATACACATACTCGTGCATGGGTATTGAAGGGGTCGGTGCTTGCATAATGACGATAACTGTGCAATAACTACCTGATAAGTGTTTCGGTATTAAATAGCCGAACGGCAGTTTTGATATGCCAAAGCGAAGCGACATATTTTGAATTATTTTTAAAATTCGCTTAGCACATAGGACCTGTGCTCAAGGCCGTGCCGTTTAGAAAGTCGCGTGCCTTATTTGGCACGCCCATGGATTCAAAAGCATTGGTTCAGGCCATACGAAACCTCGTGAAATCCATGCAATATATATTTCTAAGCTACGAGGAGTTTGGCGAATTAGGATACAGTACAGTCGAGAAAGTGTATTCAAGACGGGAATATAAAATAATATTCATTTTTCATTATGTATGTTTGTATTAGTTATCAATATATATATAAATATGTAGAACATACACAGATCATATTCACAACATAAGTTAAGACTTAAATGACCAGTGCTTACTGAATCTTTATATGTTTACACCAATATCAGTTATATTTGAATCTAATCGTAACGGAGTCCCTGGATGGACATTTAACAGTTATAACGTATAACCTATTTGCATGACTTATTTAGTTTAACTTATTATTTTTAACGGGCTATTTATTCTTTAAGACTCAATACTTGGTAAAGTACACGCTGTTCTAACACGATCAAACACATGGTGCAAGATGAGTGACGAAGAGGGGTCGGAGCCGAATGGGGTAATGTTTTCTAGTTTTCGCAGCTGATAAGTTACAAATTATAAATGAAAAAAGTTGTTTTGTAAATGACCCCGGGGCTTTCGTAGTATTTGAATATTGTTAAAACTCCCCTTATTAATCCAAATAATGATTATTGACATATACACGCAGTTCTCCAATGCTTACAGTGTATGAGTTTTTACTTAAATACATTATGTAGCCCATCAAAAACACCCCACTGTTATCCTAAGGTTTGAATGTAAAGGTATATGCATGAGGAACTCAAGATATTCAGCCAAGCATTTCAAGAAAGGCCCTGTCAATCGCTGAGTGCAGGTTTAATTCACTGACTTCACACGAAGACTAACTGTAAATCAAAACTCTTTAACTCTTTCGGCGCCATATTTAAAATTTTCGGTTGGGACTATTTTCAAATTAAATATTTTAGCGGAATAAATCACAGAGACGATTAAATATTTGTTGTATATTCAGAAACTGTTAATACGGGGCTAAAATTTGTTACAAAATAGTGAAGTCCCAGATCAGACG
>JAULCE010688817.1:0-15640 GCA_032359355.1 Macoma nasuta | reverse complement strand
ATTTTGCTTCAATCTGGTGAATTTGCATTGTATTCACTACAATAGAAATTATGAAAATGAGGTTTTCTACGTGGCTGCTGGGTATTTTTATGGCCACTTCGATAGCAGAGCTGATATCCGCAGTGTCATCACTGCTACCGAAGTGGCCATTACAAAATGCGTATTATCTTGTTCCTAAAGCATTCTACAGTTGTAAATCCGAATAGAATACGTAGATGAGACATTAAGCAAACATATATCCAACATAAATATCGTTTCGCCAATAATTTACTTAGAAAACTAATGTTTATTGTGTTTGTTGTTTGTATCTGCTATTGAAGTGGCCTCTGCTACCGAAGTGTCGGGATGACGGCCGTGTAACATAAGTTAGGTTAATCAAGATGTAGCCCTGTTAGAGCATTTTTTTCTGTTTTATCTTTGACAATCTAAACATGCATCAATATACTTTCAACACATTCAAATCACTCTACTCCTAAGTGTTTCAGGGTTTCTGTGTTGAATAATTTTAAGCAATCTGGCAGTAGAGCGCATGATTTGGAAAGTAGCGCGTCAACATATCTTTTGGGAAATTGGTCAAACAAGCATTCAGCGCATCGTACCAATATTTCTCTCCATCAAGGAAGACGATGGCACAAAAGTGGCCTTCCTTGTACATCGTGACACCGGCCAATTCGAATGTACGGTCATCGATGTTTATTTCTTTCGAAGCAATCAGATTGTCGAATGAAACTCGGTCGGTCATGCATAATTCATAAACGCGCAAGGCAGCTACAGGACCTGCTTGTTTAATCATTCTTCTAGTTTGTCGAACACCTTCACATGCGGAATTGTCACTGGATCTAAAAAGAAGTTATAACAAACCAAGTCCTTAACGTTTTGTACGAACATTTCCCGCAAACCTCGCTTCACCATAGTAGTCAAAATGAAAGATTAAGCATATCCTATTGAAACCATTACATTGTATTTGAAATAGGAATAACAGGAAATTTTGTGTTCATTTTTAACGTGACCACTATCTATAGAATAAATCGTTTTCTTTATTTAAAATGTCTTTATTTATTTAGGTTATGTGTTATAGGACGTTTGATGGCATAACATATCACATTTTGATAAATATTTCCTCATTTACCATTTACGACACGAACTGTTACAACAAATTGCAGACATGTTTTATACCAAACATCGTACAGAAAATAATTGATTCTGGGCTTTTTTATGTTGTTGCCAAAATTGATGTTAACCGGACAAAATTGATTGTAACATAAATATTGAAAAGTTTGTTTCCTAAAGCGCTTTTTACAGGTTTCTGGTTAATCAATAGTGGCGTATACACCGTGGCAGCAGACAAGGGGAATGCACGAAGTTGTTGTGATGAAATTATTGCAGATAACCAACAGTATGCTAAATTGTTAAACTGTGAAAGAGGTGCGTAGACAACAGTATGCGTGTGTCCTCTGGAAATGTACGTAAAATATGTAATAGAACAATGAATCCATGAGCCAGATTCAACCGTCGCCTCGGCAACTGTTCCCATAAACATTGTGACAAAGTCTCATGAATATTGACTAAGACGGTGTAAACAAGTCAAGAGTTGATATGGTGTTTTAGTTTTCTTTACCTAACATGGCCCTGATTTGAACACGCAGTAGATTTTTATTGTAAAGAAAACATTCTGACAAAGTTCCGTTGGGAAATGATACATAAATGTTGCATCTAGTGTATACACATGTTTGTATTATACAGTTATACCTGGTTGTCTAGATTTTACCCAGATTGACCCAGATTCCAAGTTGGTATGTCATTATAAATATTCGGACAAAAATTCATTAAGATTACCTCAAAAATGTGGACGCAAGACAGAGTGAAACTAAGGTATTTTTGAGATTTGACATTTTGACCTAGTTTTTACCAGACACCATTCATATTCAAAGATTCAAATTTGGCATAGATATTGTCAATATAAACATTATCTAAGGTTTCATTAACATTGAATAACAACTGTGTCCTCTAGTGTGTAAACACCAAATGATGAGAATGGGAGACGCACTTCGGACGACGCCATGATAGCTCAATCTAAGCACGAGGTGAGCTAAAAGATGCAAGGTACAAGGGTTTAGCACATCCTGCAGACATATAGTAGTCAGAATCGGAAAAATAAAAGTTACTTTTATTTAGAGTTTTTGCTTACCCCTGTTCGCCAAAGTCTCCTCTATCAGGGCAGGGCGTCTCACATCTAAGCCATCTGTTTACAACCTCTTGCATGTTTTCAATGCTTTCGTCCAAGCTGTATAGAAACATGGAGACTTAACAAATTAAGTGCTACCATTGAACGATATAAATATCCACATCGACTAGTATCCGTCAACCACTTGCGTCATATAAATGTCATCAAAACGATGAAGACGTTTCAATTAAATTCATTAGTCTCATAAAATGCAGGAATGAATGCTTTTACCACTATAATTGTTAACTAAAATGTCTTGGTACGACGCAAATAACAACAGCTATCGATGGACAGCGCGCTCGACATTTCGAAGAATAATATGAAATATAACAGAATAAGCAATTGTCAAAAAGGGTCTTTATTTGAACACAATCCTTGATAGTCATGATAGTTAACAAGTATTTCAGATTATAAACCAATATCTCGAATGGTTTAAGAACTATGGCTTGTTTTTGAAAAAACGCATGTCTCCCCAATGTTGACATTTGACCTCTAAGTGTGACCTTGACCTTTGAGGTACAGACCTGATTCTAACGCATGCCGCACCGACTGATGATGAGGAATGCATATATGAAATAAATTTTAAATTCCATTGAGAAATATCAGAGTTATGGTCCGGACAAGCTGAATTTAAGCCAATTTTGACTTTTGACCTCAAAGTGTGACCTTGACCTTTGGGGTACAGACCTGATTTTTGCGCATGCCGCACCGACTGATGATGAGGAATGCATATGTGAAATAAATTTTAAATTCCATTGAGAAATATCAGAGTTATGGTCCGGACAAGCTCAATTTGAGCAAATTTTGACATTTGACCTCCAAGTGTGACCTTGACCTTTGAGGTACAGACCTGATTCTTGCGCATGCCGCACCGACTGATGATGAGGAATGCATTTGTGAAATAATTTTTAAATTCCATTGAGAAATATCAGAGTTATGGTCCAGACAAACAAATCCGGACGGACGGACAGACAGATAGATAGACGGACGGACAGACGGACGGACGGAAAGCACAAAATCAATATGTCTCCCCCCTAAATGGGGAGACATAATAAAATCACTAAAACTGCATGCGGACCTTACTTTAGTGGCTGTTGAAATGCTGCCGATTTTAAAAAAATAATAATAATAAAATAAAAAAGAATATATATATTTATTTTTTATTTTTAAAAATATTGGTGGGTCGGTCGGGAGATGGGAAACAAACAATGTTCTAAGCATAACCTAAGTATGTAAATGTCCATGGCAGTTGGAAGAAAATACGAAGGTGTAGAAGTACATGCTGATTAATAAATGAAATGGATGCCAAGGAGACCTGCTACACCAGCTGTCACACAGAGATCACAAATGCCCATGAAAGCCTTGTTGGACAGAAAGCTATTAGTGTTTGGGTATATATACTAAAGGAAAAAAGTTTAGCGACATACTTTGGGATGGATTATATTGCCTTGTTATGTGTGATCATTTACGTTTTTGCAAAATTAAATAATCCTAGACACTTGGTGTCAGTTTGAGGTGACAGAGCGCCATTTTACTCAATACACGTCCAGATTTACTGTCCCTTCCATACACAGCTTGTTTGGCAATATTAAAACATAGTGTTCACAAATTAACTACATTTTGTTATCAATTTATGCAAAAATAGCCAGAAAAACAAAATCCGGTCTAAAACTGGGGATGCCAGTTTTTCTGTAGGTGCAGTGCTTAGTTGAAAATAACACATTTTCAAATTATTTCCCTTTGCATTGAATAAGGCTTAAAATTAAAACCTAGTTAAAGTCTTTAAATGAATGGCTAACCGTGTTTTGACAGTTGTGATCTATTAGTGGTAATCCACAGATTGTTTCAAACTAATAACCATGAATTGGCGTCGGCCAACAATAAAGATATAGATCCATAAAGTTCGCCTATGGGAAATCCCATTATAACCGTGTTGCTAAACTTTTTTCCTTTAGTATATATCATTGGACCGAGTGTCATTAATATTGTGTGTTGGTACTAGGTACTAAGTATGCGGTGCAAGTGTTCCCAAGTTATTTATTGGAAACGGTGTTTGGTGAGACAGGGCATTAAAACAGCCTTACCTCCATCTTTGTTTTGAGTGTCGTGGACAATAGTTTTTCTTCATTGTAAGTGTGTACTACAACATTCGTCAGTTGGATGAAAGAGCCAATTTCATTTTTTTCTTCAGCATGTTGGCGCCAAAGTGATATTTTGCAGGAAGCTGTGGAGTCCTTTAATTTTATGGTCTTCACTTTGGTGGGCTCACCGTTGACTTGTACTGAGCGCTCAATTTCTTCCTGCAAACATGTAAGGAATGATGTTTGAGAAACGAGATGGTGGAAAAAACAAGTGGCCCATTAATGACTACTATTCCTGGTATAATCTATCCAAATCTGCGAGTGGTGCCTATAAAACTTCTCGAGTTGGAGCATGTATTTTTTGGAGGCATGTGATTGGTTTTATTTTGAACATGAAGCATATGATTGGTCAGATTTATAAAAAATCCTTCCAGCTCTGAGGAATCATATGCCTGAAATTGAAGTCTGAGCAATCATATGCTTGATGAATCGGAGGATGTCTTGAGTGCGACAATTGTATTATTGTGAAGCATTTAATCAGTTACATTTGTGCATCAGGTATTATATATTATTGGTCATGTTTGAACAGCAATCTTTAATTTCGTCAGTATCTGATAATTCATGTTTGATATTCTAAATTTGAAGCCAGCAAATTGAGATTGATTACATGTTCAAGACTGAAGTAAGTTTTATAAGCACCAATACATCAGTTTTGGGACCAGAATTAGCATATTTTCTCATAGTATGCCAAAATGTTAGGCCTAAAAAAAAAGACATTTGTTTCTGCATACGGATTGAAACGAAATTGGTTTGGTAGGTAGTAGGGATTTTTTTTTAAAAAAAAATTTTTTTTAGAAGTCAATTCAAATATAATAGGTGTTTTACCAGTAATCGTCTTTTACTTTGTTCCTTATGTTTAATTTCAGAAATGAACAAGAAATTGTCTCTGACCACAGTAACTTATATGTATGAAATAGGTTAAATTGTCCTGCAAGGTTACTCAATATTGATGCGACTATAAAGAGTTATTGATGTTAGACTGGATGATAAATTATTGATGAGATTTTGTATGTGGAATCAACATCCAGACAAGGTGCATATTTGATCAAATGTTGAAATCCTCATTTCTCCACTAAACTCTATAATGTGAACAAACTTTTAGAATAATCTCTTTGAGACGAATTTAACAAGTGTGACAATATTGGGTTTGGTGGAGAAATTAAAGAAATATTTGTGACAATTGAACCAGTTTCAGATTAGAATGTGTCACACTATGGTACATGTATGCCTCGCTGTATACTAATTACTTAATTTAAATCAGGGTCACCAATATATCAGAAGTTAGTCACATTGTTAAATGTGATGTCTTTAGGGTTATAGGTCAGGACATATAGCCCGGACAAAGTGTTCCTATTATGTGGGTGAAAGTTAAGAGATTTATTTTTGGTATGCAAGATTTGCTCACAAGACGGAATTTCGTACCAATTTGTGAAGTATTAATTATTGTGGTTCAGGAGGTATGCTTTGGAGATGAAATGATGATAGAATGATGGATAAGGTACAGACTATATGCCTTGGCCATTTTATGGCGGTGCATAAAAATCATTTGGTCGTGCACATTAGATATATTAAACTGAAGGGGATTTTGTCAGTATTAGTCATGCAATACTCCCATTAAAAAGTAAATTCTGCAGGAAGATCAGGAATATTAATTATTATCCTGCTTTGAAGTTTTGTGCATACATGCAATGTTTCATCTGCTTCAATTTTTGAATTTAGCCGATTTATTCAGATTTTGGTGTACATTTTGACGGGTTGTTAAACATTATTAATTTGGCATGTCATCTGGATCCAAACCGTTTGCATATGCCATTATGGCCGAGCCTAGCAGGATAAGGTTTAATGGTGACATAACCTGCACAAGATCTATTGGGAACAAACAGGTGTGTAAAGTTCGATAAGGATTGGATTTATAAATGCTTTTCAATAAAGTCCCTGTGACAAATTTATTCCAGTGTACCTGCCAAGATGTCTACCATGGGTAAAATCATAATTTAATACTTACAAAAGAAACAGAGCAAATGCCAACGCTCATCTGTTGTTGTTTTTTAAGAAAAGGGGCATAACTCTGTAATTGTTAGAGTTAGATATGCATATTATTCCTAGGAACATGTGTACCAAGTTTCATTTGAATAAGTCAAACGTTTTTTCAGTTATAGGCAAGATTAAAGGGTTTTTTTAATTTTAAAGTCTAAAAACGGGTATAACAAAATAATTATAAAAGCTAGAGTTATGTGACTTGGTATAGATATACATATTGTTCCTAGGAACATGTGTGCCAAGTTTCATTTGAATATGTTGAACGGTTTAAAGGTTGAAGTTTTATGTGATATTCTTCTATGTCCAAAAAGGGGCACATATGTATAATTATTGAAGCCAGAGTTATGTATCTTGGTATAGACATGCACATTGTTCCTAGGAACATGTGTACCAAGTTACATTTGAATATGTTGAATGGTTTTTGCGTACTCTGGTAAGGTTAAAGTTTTGTGACAGACACTGATGCAGACCATGCGAAGGTTATCACAATAAGGCAAAAAACAGATGAGCCAACAAATTTCCTTTCTCTGGATGCTGAAAATGGTGTGATGGCGTGAATAAAGTCTATAAAGAAATGTGTTGAACACAAATAATATTGTAAAATTTCATCAATCACTTATTGCACTAGAACAGAATGGAGCCTGGTTGTCTGTCCCAAAAACATATGGCTAATAGCCAACACCAGCATAGCAAGACAGCGCCTTTTCACCGTTTTTATTTGGGGCCGATATTCGGCTACTTCAAAATTTGGAAAAGTCATATTTTTTCACAATCTTCAGAGAAAAAAATTCACACAATTTTTCTTATTTTTTTTTGGGTGAATATGTTTTAAAGATGACATCATATTTGAGAAATGCTCGATAATTATGAATGAATAAAAATTGTAAAGTGGCAATTTTCTTCTCAATTATGCAATTTCGCGCATTGAATTTCACAAAAAATATGGGCTAGGGAGTCTTCACAAAATCGGTTGGAAAGGCGCTGCAAGAAATAAGACAAATGTAACTTACTGCTATTATTTGCCCCTTCACTGAAACCATGGTCTTTGCTGGCGACACCTGTATGTCTTTCAAGGGTACTTCAGCCGCACTTGGCGGACAGGCAAGATTGGCAGCCTGCTTTGCCAAATCTTCTGGCACTTTGTCTTGCAGACTTGATCGTCTCAGCTTCGTTCGCTTCGTTATGACAATGGTGTTTGTTTCCGGTTTAATGATGCTGTTTAGGATAAGTACAACTGATCCAACTTCCAAAGTGTCTGACTGTGACACATCATAGAGGACACCTTTCACTGCTTTGGTGTGGTCCGCAAATCCTATGGTCATGGATTGTCTTTGCTCCCCACTGCTGTTGCGGTAAGAGATTACATCTCCCTTACCGAAAACCTGGGCAAAAATCGCCCCTGTGTATGGCGATTCCTTTGCCGCATGGCTGAAGATGTGTTCAAGTGTTGGCATCTAGAACATAAATAAGACACAGAAAGTGTAGGATTTCCTAGCATACTACACTCGACCAAAAAAGAAACTTTACCATTGCTTTAAATTGATTCACTGAGGGATGAAATGTGCATATTGCTGGGAAATAAGTAATTCAACTGTTGTTAAATTTATAGATATTTGTGCTTATTCATTGATATGTGCAATCTAAACAATTCAATTTTTAAAATTGAACCAATGGTTAATTACAGTAGCATGATATTCACTTTTTCTTGTTAATCCAAAGGGAGGTAATTTAACAATTAAATACTTTGAAAATCATGGGAAATTACTGCTCAAACTACCGTTAAAATTACAAATATTTGTCCTTTTTTTCATTGATATGTGCAGTCTGAAAAATTCAACGTTTAAACCAATGGTTAATTACAGCAGCATGAAATTCACTCTATTGATATTGATCAAAAGGGAAGAATTGCGAGGTATGTTTTTTTTTATCAAAAATTCTTGTTGTTTCTTATTATGACACTGTTTTTAAGAAATGCAAATGAAAGATTATCATGTTCTGCGACAAAAAGTACATTTTCATACAGAATAGTTAGTTTACATTTATTGAAATTTTGTCTTCGTGTGCTGGATGCCCAATAAATCTTAAGAGTCTATGTCAATTGATTTATCATATATAAAGGAGATTGTTTTAACATAATTTTTACAATATTGTAAGACCCAATGTTAATCAGGGTTTATTGTATATAAAGCAAGCTGTCTTAACATAATTTATACAATTCCTACATTATAATCTAATTCAGAAGTACGTAAAGTTTCTTTTTTGGGTCAGTGCATGTTAGAAAAACACAGGTCTGGTCTCATACATAATTGAATGTCAAACTATAGCAAACAGAAATATATAGGTTTATGGTCTGAAAAGTAAGATTCTAAAGTACCAGTCGAATGAATAAGAGCACCATCAATATTTGTAAATATTTGATCCAAAATTGATTCATAATTAGTTGTTTGTCTTGTGATACACTGAAACAGGGAATATTTGGATCTCAAGTACAGGGCAAAATCACAAGTTTCTGAAAAGGTGAAATTGAAATCTCCCATTATTACATGTGGAGTGTCAAAATTGAATTGCTTGTCTAAATATGAGAAAAACCTTTTAAACAGTGAAACAGAGGCATTTTTTGGTGAGCAGTATATGAACACAATATGCATTTTCAAAGAACCATGAGTGGCATAGCCATGAGTCATTTCAAGATCTGTACTATTTCCCATTATGAACAGATTTGAGGATATTTTAGAGTAAACAGCTGTTCCATGGCAAGGCTGTTGTTGGCAACAAGTGTCATCATTTCTGTTCAAAGTAAAATCAGGAAGTTCAAAATTGGCCGATAGATCAGCAGAAGAAAGCCTAGACTCAGAAAATGCTAAAATATCTCCAGCAAGTAAATTTGCTTCTGCCTGTATGTCCTTGATATGCCTTTTCAAAGACCTGCAATTATGGAATATTATAGTAAAAACATTCCTAAGAGAATACAAAGAAGGCAAGCAAAATTCCACAAGAGCTGATGTTCTCAGTCTATTCATTTCCTCGACAACATGCTGAGAAACTTTAACACAGGACTCATCAAAAGATTGCAAGTAAACAGAACTTAATGTTTGAACACGACTTAAAGCTACATAGTGCAAATGTTCAACTTTACTCTTTCCCAGGCCTATCACTGCAGCATCAAGAGTGCTTCCCTGACTTTTATGCACAGTTTTAGCTGCAGCTGCAGTTAGTGGAAACTGTCGTCTGGTAATTTGAAAAGATTGATAGTAATTATAATTGAATTTTCTTGTTATTTCTAAAATGGGAGTCCAATGTTGGGGTATACTATTGTCATACAAATGTCTGTAATATGAACGACACTTTTTGCCAATCTCTGAAAGCATGAAATCAACCCAAACAATACTGCATCTAGTAGAATTTGGAACACGGAAATCTAATTTCTTGATTTTACAGGGTGTGCCATTAGTAAGGCCATCAGAAATATCAACATTGACACAGATTTCTGCAGAAATGTCAACGCCTAGACAGAGATGCTTACTTAAACCTTTTGTTTTTGAAGAATCGTCTGGGATTTTTGATATAACTTTTTCTCTTATGGATGCCAATAATTGTCCAGCAACTGCATCAATCGCTGTGATGACTGTTTTCTGAGTGTGTTCCAGCTGATTAAACAGTTTTTGATTATGCTCCTGTACTTCACATCTGCGAGAAAATAAATGTATCATGTTGATTGTTTCCTCACTCTCTACATTAATAATTCTTTTTTTCAGATCCTCAATGTCTGCTGTAGTATGTTCACCCTCTCTCAGTCTGTTAAGAATTTGTGCAAAATGTAAATCGTCTTTCTGTCTCATTATTGCATTCAATTCAAAAAATGTAAAGTAGTCTTGCCAGAGATTTGTACCTAAAGAGGAAATGCTTTCTGCAGACGAATGAACTGAAAATATCCAGCTGTCCATTACTGGTTTCAATTGAAATAAGTCTCCAAAAGCAATTACCGATATACCACCAAAAGGTCGCAGACAGCCCATAATCTCCTGTAGACGCAAATTAATGTAGTTGAACATCTTTCTCCCTACCATAGATATTTCATCAATGAAAACAACTTTCAATGAACTGAACTTGCACTGTAAGGATGACAACTGTTGCATATCAAGTGGTTTGAAGTTGAAACCTTGTTCAGCTGGAATATGAAAGGCAGAATGTATTGTACAACCACCAACATTAAAGGCTGCTTTCCCAGTTGGAGCACAAATCAATACATGCAACTTATCAGGGTTTTCAGCAGGTTTGTGACAAAAAAACTTCACAAGAGCTTGGTTCAAAGCTTTCAGCAGTACACTCTTTCCTACACCTGCTCCTCCACTGAGAAAGTGATATATTGGGTCATCTTTACATTTCATCCAATGCAAAATATGATAAAAAAAATCTTTTTGTTTCTTATTCAATTTTTGAACAAGCGCCCTGTAATCAGTATCTGACATTTCTCTATCAACCTGCTCATCATGCAATGTTATTTGTGTTCTCCCTATATTAAGATCTAATGCAAGATCATACTCTTGACTATTGTTTGCTTTCCCAGGGTCGAAACAACCAAATTCTTCAGATATACAAGCTCCTTCTGAGGCATCGCATTCATCTTGGTGTTGTAAAGCAGTTACAACGGAAGCCTCCATTGCCAGCTCATTCTCAATATCACACAAGTCTGCTGATTGGTCACTTACATATTCTGATATCTTAGTATCAATTTCAACCTGGAATGCTTTGTACTTCTCCTCATACAATGTATAATGGCCTAGTATGTCAGCGTATTGCTTCCAAGGTAGGTACAACATCAGCAATTCCCTATAATAATTTTCTTTGTCACTTCCCTTATTGTACCCAACAGAATATATAATTTTTGGAACCATTCTTTTAACCATGATTGTCCCATCTTTGAAAAAGTGTTCTTGGGCTTTTTGTAAGCAGTCGTCATTTTCAGAATCAGAAGCAAGTTCATCAGCTTTATCCGATTCATAATGCACTTCTGGCAGAAAATCATTTCCAGCTTCCTGATTCTTTCCTGCTTTCTTCTCTGCCCGACTTGATGTTGGGTATCTAACTGAGAAGCAAGCTGTAAAATCTGCCAAACAATATTTATCCATTGTCTTGGGCCTTCTTTGATACCTTTTGATATTACTGTCAGTCTCAACTGAGGTTGAGTTTTTTGGCAATTCCTTTAGAGCTGATGCTGGTTTCAGAAGCACCACTCTTTCATTTTCATGATTGGTATCAACAAACATAACCTGACGGGAACATCTTCTTAGAGGCATTTGTAAAAGTAAATAACATGCTTCTTGAGCTCCAACTTCTACATGGTTCAAGAAAGTGTTGCCTACCCTACGCACCTGCTGTCGTATGTCAGAATCAGATTTCCGTGCTTCTTTGCATGCTGAACTAAGAAGGTTAGACATGCCACGCTGACCTTTGGATATATAAGAAACAATATACACTGCACATGCATACGGGTCAGTGATAAATTGAATATCCATATTAGCCTGCCATGTCCTAAGCAAAGTTTCATTGTAATTGTTGACTCTGACCTCTGATAATTGCCTTTTCAAGAAAACTTTCTTTTGACCTGGTTTAATGGCTGACCTCAAAGCAAGAATATAATCAGAGTAGCTTAGACTGAGCGAATGTAAAAATTCAAAAAAATTTGTTTGAACATTGTCGGATGTAAATTCTTTCATTGCCTGGGTAATTGTTTCATAGTTTCGTAAAGCCTTTTGAGACTCACTTGTGTCTGTTTCAAGTCCACATAAAAGCATCGTCTTGTCTAATGGTGGGTTTGGGAAGCCAAACCTACAAATTGCTTGACCCTTTTTCCTACAAGTCCGGGCATGCCTGTGTGTCTGATAATTCACTAAGTTGGACATGGTAGAATTCTGACGGCATGTGACATATTTATCAATGAATTGTGTGATGTCACTTTCACTACTAGATGCAACAGATGGAGCTCCCTCAATCCAGAAAAGAAGATGCACATGTGGAGAGCCTCTTTGTTGAAATTCAACACGGCAGAAATAATCAGAAATTTTTCCTATAGGACAGTTTTGGTTATTAAGTACTTGGCTGAAAAATGTTTGAAATCTGAAGTCAAAATAACGAGCACAAGTAACTGGATCATTCTTTATTAATTCATTTTTTTCTGACCATGAGAATCTAGCCAAATCATCATCTGTGTACTCGCGACCATTAACAAATTTTCCAATGATGCGTAGTAATGAAAGCCATTTAGTTTCGGCTGCCGAAAAAGAGCAAAACCATGTTGGTATACCAAGTTGTCTTATCATAGCAAAAATATCTTTCTTTGCCTTTTCCCAATATGGTGGAGAGCCACGCAGGTTTCTCAAAACTTTATAACCTTCATCATGTTTTATTATATGGTCAACTGTCGTTTGGGACAGCAAGTCATTTGCAGTTATTTTCCTGTCACCAATTTTACATTTCCTTACAGCTAAAGAAACTTTATCTGCTATAAGCTTAATCTGCACTTTCTTTAATTTGAAGAAAATGTTAGTTACATTAGATGCTACCCTTCTATCCCTATTGCGCAACTCCCACTTGCAAATTGTACTGTAGTGTAAAGGTATAGCTCTAGTATTATTATTTTGTCTCGACTGTCCGCAGTAAATGGTGGGAAATGATAAAAATTCTGCATTTATATCCTGAAACACTCCCAATGGGCTATTGCCTTCACCAGGTGCAACTGAAAGAATTCTGTTGAATTCACGAAAATCTGCAGGTTGCATGACAGTATCAAGATTTCCTGCAGGCTTCAGCACACTTTCATTATCTTCAGACCAATTGTCACTGTCTTCATTTAAATCATCACACCTTCCAATCTCTGTAGCAGTTCCTGTTAAATCAGTGTGGTCTTCTGGGGGTGTTTCACTGTTAACAGGTACATTAGCCCAATTTGAGTTAATTGTTATGCCTTCATTTTTAAACAATGTACTGTTGCACACAAGATACTTAACAGCCGAGATAATTTTTTCAGGCCTTACTTGCTCATACACTATGTGACTTTTAAATGCTAGACTTCTCTTCAATTTAACAGGTATTGTGTCAGTAGCATCCATATTTCTTGGCAAGACTTTTACTGTATTATTAACATCTGCTGGGACGTTAACAATGTTTCCCTGTATACCAAACTGCCCACCTCTAGGCAACTCTTTTATTTGCATGAATGGAATACGTGGTGAAATCAGTCTCTCCTCTAATTTAGTCAATCCTTTGAGATCATCTGGTAAATCTGGGAAGCGCAGACCATTGCCAATAGAACAAGCCGGTATTTTAGCATTTTTGAAAGATTTGTCACACTGTCTACATAGCCAATGTTTATTTTCTGCACTTTGTATGTTTTGTACACATGTCTTCCATGTTGAGTGTAGGATATTTTCAAAATGGCATAAAACTACTGAATGTTTGAAAAACATTTGGGCACAACTCACACATACATACTCTGGTCCCTTTGATACTGTTAAAAGGAATTGACTTGTCATATCAGATGCACTATAGGATACTTTCATTTTTTTCAATCTTTCTGTCCCACTATTACCAGTAGTCCTTTTTCTTTTACAGGACCTGCCTTGAGAAGTGTCATACGTTGGAGACGCAAATGGCAAATCAATATGTTGAGATCCTTGCTTATTACAATTTGTGCGTGTATCAGTGCTTATCCTGGAAGATTCGCTACTTTCTGAAGTCACACTTGCACTTTGTGTGTGCGTAATGGCATTTGTGGGATGAAACCAAATATTAGACTTACTTACTCCCTTGGCTTTCATATATGCCTCTGATACTTTTTTGAAAAAAATTACATGTAAATCATACTGAGCATGTAAATCCATTCCAGATATTTGCCTTAAATGAGAGCACAACTGTTGAAATGTCTTCTTCAAAACAATGCAACTACCAGTTGGAGAGACAAGGCCATCTTGGTTTCTTGCATGTGAATCAAATATATAAAACTCATCTACATATCGACAAACAGCAACTGCACTTCCTTTGCAAATAAATATACTGTACTCATAATGTTCTAAACTTCCTGACAACCCGCTTGCAATAGCTAACTCCAATCTAACTAACGGGAATGGGCCTTTGAAATCACTGTCCAATGTTCCAGTGTATGTTTTCTTAATCACCCATGAAAAATATTCATTGATGACACAAATGAATGGTGGCAAGTCACATGGTTCTAAAAAACCACTAGAAAGTCTAGAACCTTTTTTGAAATCATTGTACAGATTGTCCCCTGCAAGTAAAATTTGATCCAATTCACAATTTTCCCATTTGAACCTTTGAAATGGCCTTGTGAATAGTCTCAATATAAATGTTATGCAACATGGAACACATTGTTTTCCTCTTGATGATAAGCTGAACATTTCATGACTCTGACAAATGTTTCCCTGGATGGGGAATTTGTTAACGCATGAATTGGTCAATGTTTCTGGCCCTGGGTTTGTTTCAACATCTCCACATAATATCAAGAGCAATGTAACAAGCACCATGAATCTGTTAGCACGTGCAGCTAGCAACAACAATGAAGCAATATTTGGTAAGTTGAATCTGACTTGTTTCAGTTTGCCTGGATGCACACTTGGGCAAAAACATCCTATTCTTAATCTCCACTGATCCACACATATCCCCATTATTAATATTTAAATTAGATACTGCCCTGATACAAGAACATATATACAAGCAGTCCTGTAGTTTCCAATATGCAAATTACAATTCTGGTCCCTTTAGAAAGTAAGCCCAAGATGAAAAAAAAAGATTAGACCAAAATGCATGACATTTAAGGCAATATTCCCTGTGAAATGACAGTATGTCCTACCAATTGCTTAATTTAAACTACAATATGATTTTCTAAATATAGATTCCACATAAACATAAAAGAAGAGTAATCTTCTCACTCTGTTGTTTTGAAGTTTTTGCTCTCTTGATTTCAAGATATTTCCTCCAGATAAAGTGTAAGTAGCTACTCTAGATCGAGCATTTTGATGAACTCCAGAATGTGTTGTGTACAATTCATCTCTAGATAAAAGTTGTCGAATTTCTCCAAGTTTCAATTTCTCCAGATCGAACAATTCATCAACTCCAGAATGCTATTATATCCTCTAAGAAGATTCAAGCTCAATATTGGAAACAAAATTCCTGTCTAGATTAAAGTTGTTGAATGTTGAGTATTCCTACAAGTTTCAAT
>JAULCE010688816.1:0-24198 GCA_032359355.1 Macoma nasuta | reverse complement strand
TAAAAATATGATAAAGATTTTAAACATTACATCTTAATGACCACTGTTTTACCCACAAAATAGGTTATTACCCTAGTAATCCCCATCACATAACGTTGAGAAAAAAAATGTCAAAAGTAAAACAATGCATATTGTGACACAAACATGTATGCCTGAAAAAATATGGAAAATTTGCAAATATTTGGTAACAAAATATTTTTTTTATAAATATGTGCAGAAAGATGTGCAGAGAAAAAAATAGCAAACGTCTCTAAATGCTTTTAAACGATCATTTTACTCAGTCACATGTAATATGTTTAAATTCTCCCTACTCAATTAGGAATTTCCTAATAAATTTATAAATAGAATTCCAAAAATAAACAAACATAATCCTAAGTCTGTTAATCCTATCAGAAGAAAACAAAATAAGTCCAAAAACTATCACAAGAGTCATGAAAGTGACGGAACTCGTCTTTATATACCCGTGAGAATCCCGCCAAAAAGTGCGGGACTCCGCAAAAAAACTGCGGGATCCGGGTGATTTCTGCCGGTTTCTATCCGGAAAAACACTGCGGGACGAATTTTGTAGATGAAATACGGTTATGTTTCGATTCCTATAAGCATTTATAATGTATGGAAGACATGCAACTTACAGCTGTTTCATAAGGAAAAGACTTCAAACCACTAACACGTTTATGATTTAACACATATTATACAATTAAAAGTAAATTACAGTCTTCTAAAGTTGAACTCACGCAAGGAATAAATACTATCCTGCAAGATTTTAGTAGAACGCTTATGTTACGTCATATCTAGTAGTCCTGGAATGTAGGCTATTTTAGTAACGCCAATGATGAACTCAACAAACACAGCAGCATGGTTGTAAAACATGATAAATAGTGCACAACCACACGGCATAAATGTATTTGAAGTTCAAGCTTATAATTTCTTATCCTCAAGAATATTCAGTAGACCAGGTATGATAATCTCATTTGATTTAAATAGTGCATAAAAATCTACGGTATGCTTGCATAACAGTTGAAAATGAAAGTACAAATATACATGTGTAAAACATCGATTCAGCAAAGTGCTGGCGCACTACAATATTAAACACCAAAACTGGCATCATGCTTTACTCCGACACCTAGTTGAAAACAGTGATGTGGTGACTGACATTAAAGAAAAGAGCCGAAAGCTAATTTTAGCTGCTGAAATGATGCACAAACTCTTTGAACATTCAAAGAGTAAACACTTTTAAACCATCAACTGTTATCTTAAACGCGAGGCACCAAATGCCCTTTATCACGAAAGGCAGACGTGAAATTGCGATGATGTATATTATAATCGGAAAGCACGATTAACTAAAAGCACTACTGGAAAGCAGTGAAGTAGTAAGAATAATACCAAACGATTTTACAAAAGGTTTAAAAAAAATCCAGATTAACCAAGCGTTACTTATCTGTTATCTCCAAAAGGTCGAGAAATACATGCTTCATAACCGACAGCCAGACACTGTACCTGTATTGAAAAAAATGAGGTATATTCCTAGGTTAACATTTTAAACGGGGAACACAATTTCAACATTAGTTATTTGTCTTTTTGTATTGTTTACGTCTTTTTCTCTTTTCCTTAAAAGGGACAAAGGCAAACATCGTACACCTAGATCAAGGCTCTGGATGATTTAAAGAGTTCTGATTTAGAATTAGTTTTTGTGTTCATTCAAGCAATTAAACCTGCATCTCTCAGATTAGATTGTTAGGAATTTACTTGAAATTCTTGGCTGAATTGGACACCCAATCATTATGCCCCACATGCGTTTTCCGTTATAATCAGGCATGGTGAGAGCAATGGGAGGGGGTTGTCATGACTTGGCTCTAAGTTAATGTCTTGTATCACGGGGTTTTTCGTCCGCTTTCGGTAGCATGGGTTAAGTTAAATACATATATAGAATAACTGAATAAAGTGTGTATAAGTGGTAAGAGAGACCACGGCAGTTTTACATCTAATAATAAAGAATTTTCGGAATAATCGGCAATGCTTCTGGTGTAATTAATACTTCCTTAGTTTCCTGGGTGTACATTAAGCTGCCTGAGTTTTATGGCAGTCTAAATACCAGCCTACATAAATAACATCTTAAAGTCAACACAACATTTTTTGCAAGTCAGCATAAAAATGTCATTGACCATTTACAAATATCAAAACGACGTATTCGACCATTTATCCTTCATGTAAATTAATAACAAAAGAAGTTTGGGACAGCTTAATAATCACGAATTGTTTTTTATTCAGACAATAATTGAATATACCGATTTATCTAGACCCTGAATTATATATTTCATATACGTTTAGGTATTGCATTCCTCATTGATACTATCGCTTGAAAATTGAATTTGAAATTTGAAATAAAGAGCTGTTACGAACAGCGTTCAAATATGAATGCAACTGGGGTTATACCTAGCTTGACAAAATATTATATTGTATCGCATATATGTTTATATAAGCTTTCAATTAATACCACACATGTTTAAATCGTTCAGTCGACCAGTGGCAATTGCTCGATAAACACTTTTTTTCCTTGTACACTTATGTTTAAATTGTTGGGAAAATGTCACTTTTAACTTACCAAATACGGTCATATATAAAGAACCGTTGTACTCTTGGTAAATGGGGAAAAGGGGACATTTCATGAAATATATAATGTTTATGAAGATAATGAAATCTCTTATTCATCAGTTACTCAATGGTATTAGACATGTTAAAGGCGGGGTTCAAATAAAGCAAAACACCATGAGCGTCATAAAGGTCATACGCAATTTTCTTTACACATCAAGGACCTGCCATTCAAATTAATGTACCAAACTAAAAATGCGTAAATGACGACAAGCTTTACAAATACTAGATCCTTCACAAATTGAAAAATCATTTTAACAAACGCGGACCAGCAATGGGTTTGCGGGCTATTGCACGGCAATACGTCTTCACACAAGGCGGCAATTGTGAGGGACTAAGACAGGAAGGTTGTTGAGCTTCCCCAACCTCTGATTCGCCCGACCTTGCCTTGTGTGACTTCCTCCTGTTCCCGACGCTCAAAAAATAACTTACCTTAAGAAAATATCGAACACGTAAAAACCTAGTTTTCAAACTAATGTTAGGTATCTGCACAACATACATAGAAAATATTTTGTAAAACCTTGAAAAATGAATTAGAAGACTAAAATCATGCTTTTAACATGACGGTGAATATTGTTAAGCAATTGAATAACTATTTTACTGTTATCTGTTTGCTATTCATTAAAATGCACCGAATTACATTCATATTTGAACGCTCCTGGTAGAATTGAAACTAATGTTAATCCTATCCTCTGCAAGCCATTTTAGACTAATGCACAAGAAAAGAACCTGATGAAAACTTTGAAAGTCCAGCCAAACAAAAACGGTTATTTGTTAATTGTATTGAAATCTTCGTAGAAAATGGAGCATTTGGTCATGCCAAGCAAATGCTTCATTTCTTACAATGTTTTCAGTTTTCTGTTACAGAGGCGTTGGAATGCACTTCTTTGGAGGAAAGGGTTAACATGCAGATGAAATAATGTTTCGTTCGAGTCTGAAAACAAGTAAATAGACATAGCAGGTCACTATATTAAGAAAAATGCAAAGTACAAATCCAGATTTTAGTCCCCAGTGTTTGCAATATGGTGAAAATATAGTTAAAATGGAATTTCTTACATACATATAATCGTTTAAGCAGAGCAACACTAGACAGGGTTTCGGTAATCTTTATGAAGAAAAAGATATCATATTTCTTATCATTATTTATAAAATTCGTGTACTTCGTAGTAATCAATCCGCTTCAAATATAGTATTTAAATGTTAAGATGTGTTTGTAGTTTTTAGTTTAATAACTTAATTCAACTACATGAAACGTTACGCCTTTGATAAAACACTTAGATTACTATTTTGTCAGTTTATTCCAAAGGAAAACATGTAACTTTTGATGATGACCGTGTGCTTTAACCCATTTCGTCTTATTGCATTTTAGCTTTGAACTTTTAATGAAAAGAAAGAAATCTCGGAGAAACGATGTTGAAAATGGAATAATTTCTTTTTCCTACAATGGTATCTGCTACAGAGGCGTAAACAGGTTTTCTATGTGGAAAAGGGGTTAAACGATATATATTTTAAACGTAAATAGTATGTTTATTCAAGTAAGTAAGTAGACATCAGTTATTACAAAATGCATATTTGTTTCTCGTCTGACTAGCAGGTAACTAATAATGCAAAATCAATATGGGTTGTAAACGTACACACATTTAGAAACTAACACATCATGCAGCTGGCAAGCTCAGGCAATGGTCGATGAGTCACGATATAACCTTTAACGCAGCATACTTAAATAAGCCGTGCCAAGTAACAAAACACCGTCGACAGCGTCGAAAGTAAATTAAAGTTTTAGAAGAAAACAAAACTGATTTTAGGTTATGGTGCTTAGACTGAACAGGTAGATCTCTGGTTTTTACATAAACATCTGCTCTTAGTATTGCAATATTGCTTTTAAGAGAGAACTCATTGTTTTAGTAATAGATGCGTGTCATAGTTAGTTTACAAGTGTACTTATTGCTGATTTAGCTAAGCAAGTATTGAGAGGTCTCAATGGATTTGAACACAACATCGGTTTACCTTCTAAATCCTCGGTTGTGTAATTTTTCAAAAAACGCGCATACGAGTTTTTATAAGAAACCCGACAATTTCTCCTAAAGTCACCTAAAAGAAATTTGCCGAAATGGCAGTTACGTTTTTTCCGAAATAATGGCACATACGTGGTTTTAGAAGAAAATCGACGACAAGGACACGTTGCCTGAGCTTGATTAAACAAGATGGTAAACGTCATCAACGGTATTGTCCTTGCTATCACATTCACTATCATATTCACCGACACTCCTTCTGAAATATATCACTGATTTATGATTCAAATTGCACTGTTTGTGTAATATTGATCAGTATAAAAGACCCTTGACTTTGTTTATGAATAATAAACTACGACGATCTCTAATGACATACACACACGATTTTGTAAATGAAGCATGTTTCTGGATATATGGAAAGTACAGTTAACCCTCAATATCGATGTCAAATATTCGAGCAAATAAAACAGTCCCTCCAATTTCCCTCCATACTCCAGATTAAAAAAGAGCAAGGCCTTATCTTTTTTCCCAGATATCAGTTTCGATTGAAACATGAATTCATCTTAACCGACCTCAAAAGTACGAGGTTGGATGGTTTATTTCAAAAGTGTTTCTTCGCTTTATACATACATTAGTATGGGCAATTTATATGCATCAACTACAATAATAAAATTTTAAATCTAAAATAATGATGAAGCGATTTTTTACAATACATTTATCATACAATCCTGTCTAAAATTTGATCTTTTTAAAGGACACAAATTCACCATGGGCCAACTTGGCTTAAAATTAAAGTATTTATAAGTTTAAGAACTTGCGCAACGATGAAACAATCATTCCTGTATTAAAGTTGTAATGGGCAATTTTATAAATAACAGGTAAGCATTTTCCTAATATGGAAGGGGCGCCACAATTTTGAAACATTAAAATCGGAATCGTCGGATTTTATCGATACATTGTGACGTCAGAGTGTCTATTTCTCAAAATCACCGCGATATGGCAATCGATATATCGCCACTAGCAAGTCTTACTTTTTTCATTAAATATAAAGTTCACAAAACAATATTTTGTCTGGAATGTTGTTGAAAACAAAATGTACAATAAACGCATGATAAATGCCGAGTGCTATCGACTGAATTTATAGTACTGAAACATCTTTAAAAGCTACAAAATTATCGCTTGTGTTGTGGTGTAAATGATCATCCGCCATGACCAAGCATCACTAATTTTCAAGACTAAAAAGAACTTGTGACGGACAAGCAATAATAAATCCCGACTTATCAAGCAAAATACTGTAAAAAACAAAGGTGACAGGGAACATGTTCTTTAGATATCCGTGTCCTTTGCAATAAGCATCCGGCAAGTAAACCTGTGCACAATATGAATTGACCGTTTGCAGAATTCTAAATTGATAATCGATATCACAGAGGAAACAATACATGTACTAATTTATCCACATGATTTAAAGTTTAAATGCCAAATTCTTATCGTGAATATTACTGAAATATACAATAATTGAATGTTCCTATCTATTTGACCACTTAAGTCGCCATTTCTTTTTATCGGCCGCTCATATCGCTGTCTGTTTTGAACTCCGTCTGCTTCAGCATACAATTTTGAAAATATCCGGCGCTATTGGGTGATACATGAAATTTTATATAATTATTAATATAATGACACGTAACAGGCATTATCTTTTATGAAAACCTGAAAAGATGCAATCATGTATAAACATTTCGGCTGATTTCCCGGATCAAAGTCGATCACACAAGAAGTTAATTTTGATATGCAATGAACTATAATAGGCCTCTGAAATAGAAAATAATCATGTGCATTATTCGGAAAATATTTTTCGAGGACTAAATCTATATGTGTCAAATTTTTGGGGTAGAAAACATTGAGATATTGATGTGTTGTTTCCAATGTATAAGGTATTGATTACTGATTAATCGGATGAGAAATGATAGTTGTTTCTGGGGATGTTTTAATTGTGTCTTCGCATTTGAAGAGTACACATTGCTGACATTTTCTAGTCGACAATCATTAAGAATAGGATATGTCCCGAAATATTCAGTTTTATATCGGAACCTTTCGAGTATACACAGAACAGCACAGGTTTGTAGCAATACACAGTTTTATTTAATAACCTATTTAAGGATGCCATTTTACGCTGGAAAACAACAACCGTGTTCTAATTGACTACTCTCATGCGACACATTAGATGTAAATAAGATTAATCATTTTCTTCCGAATACTGAGGTTCTAAATCGAAACCCCTTAGTGCTAAACGTAGAATATAGATCATGCACATCTTACAAAATCCCATCTAAAAGCCAACACATACCTATTTGTTATAGAGGCAATGGTTGTGCAGAAGAGATCCTAAAACAGAATTTCACAATTCAAAAAAAGATAGCCAAATCGATAATAACCGACCTATTCGTGCCATTTTGACATTTATCGGAAGTAATAATATTACTAGAAATGATTTCGCCTTCGAATTTCGATGACATATTCAGTTTAATTAACTTTATCAGATTCACACATTCGCTTGAATCAAATCTTTGAATCCAAATGGGCGATGGACCCTCTGGTGTCACACATAAAAACAAAATGGCGGCCTCCATGTTCGCTTTCGAGACTATAACGCATAGTGTTTTCTAAATAAAATCATCATTAGTTGGGGATTTAAAAACAATTTAATTTCAAATAAAATCAACTTGTGTTTTGTTGAAACGTATCCTTATTCCCAGCTCTTAATATGTATTATGATTCTTTATATTATGTCTGCATCAAACGATATATGAATTGTCGTTTCGTCATCTGATTTTATATTATCATTTAATTTTTTATGGATTGTGCTTAAATATGTATAAGTATACATTCAATAAGGTGAAAATAAATTATCCTGCAATCGAATTTTCTTCATATATGAAGAATTTTGCGATACCACACCTTATGTCAGTGCATACAAGTTAAACTAAGATCAAACACCATGTTTATTAAACTTTATTCAAAGCATGGAGTTCTATCTTGATCAATACTACATACACCTTCAGGAGGCTTGTTTTCGTAGAAAGTGTCAAGTAGTTATTTAATGATATGTTTCTTGTCATTATTGTTATTAACAAAGAGGGTCATGTTAATAGTTCATTTTTATGTACATGTATAAGCAGATACAATGTCTGAGGTTTCATCTTTGAAAACAACTTATATGATTTTACATTAGCATTGAATCTGTATATACTTTTCACTTTTAAGGTTACTCATTTATTGTGCGCGTTGTACATGCTGCAATCGATAATACTTTAAGAGAAAGTGTTTGTTTGCAATATGTATAGGCACAGCGTAATGATGTCATTTACTGATTAATCAGTAAAACTGCAGAGATAATCACACTACCAATTACTGTAGTACTTGAAACTGTAAGCCCCCATAGTATTTAATTGAAGAAACGTCGGATGTGTTGTTTCCAATGTGTAAGGTATCAGGCCATTTTAAGACTCGGTAATATTCGTTCAATTTTGACCGACGTCGATATTGTGTGTGTGCTGATCGGTTAGTTCAAGGAGATGACCGACACGTCTTCAAACAAAACCTATCTTGTTATACACCGCATGACAGTTTTTACTAAGCCTCTTTTTCGAAACCGAATAAATATTGAGGTGTGCACTACCTTAATCAACACAATGCCCTAATTAGTAAACTAGTATTTGCGCAGAGAACATCGTGTTTATCCGGGCGTTAATTACATCGAGCTTACAGTTTAAAACCCTTTATACAGTTACTCGTACTCTCTAATTTAGCTTTGTTTCTTGTGTTTCAGTTTTACGACTTGTTACGTATTAACGAACGACCCTGTGGTTATTTTATTCGGATACAATAAAGAGGTTTATGCGTATTTCGTACTTTTGTAACATTTCCGCATTTATGATCCATGGTTTTTCATAAGTGTCATCGTCCATTATGATAATAAAACAAACCTTTTACCTGTGTTTCTAAATTGTAAATATATATTCAGCCTCTGAAAGCTGCATCACCACCTTTCGTCTTCAATTGAGTCACATTATCAACGAGTCTCTCGTTCCCTAAATTGGAACACTCGGGTAGGGGGTCAACATTGGAAATCAATCACCGTGAGCTTGTGTTGGGTTACTAGCTACTGTATATATTTTTATAACACCCAACATGATATTTTTACTGTTGCCTAAGCCACTTTCCTCATATAGCCTTCTTTCTCTCATGGGATCCCTCACTTCTCTCCCTACAAGGGCTACAACACAAACAGGTATGAGGGCGGTTTGTACAATTTCAACGTCAGCCTGGACATTTCCTAGATAAACCGCCACTATCCAATCTCCTATCTGCTTCATACAACTTTTGCAAAATTTATTCAAATCCATCATATATTGTACTATAAAAACAAATAAACCGAAATGTGTTTTTCCTATTTTCGCAAGCTATTAGAAGATAGGGATTTGGGCCTGTATGTTTTGTTTCCTTTGCAATGTTTCAATTGCTACATTGATCTAACAACATCAAATTCGTACATATATAAAAATAAATAACTTTCTTCCATTTTTCTTGTATATCAAACATCTTTCTTTCGTTTTGCAAGAGAACTAATAGAAAATGAAACTATTTTCTTCGCTTGATATGTCTACATTTACTTCTGAGGAATTTCTTTTCATATTCAATATAACAACATTTAAACCACCATGACTTATATAAGTCGTGGAATTGTATTGGCTAATCGATATTTTGGATATTTGGATAAATACTTGATTTACGTTACACTGGTTTGAATTGTATAATAGTAAGTCATTGTCATTGTCAATAGTAAGTCATTGTCAAAACCACTTCTGTTTTCAACTCTAGACTTGCTTGATGTTTGACTTATTATAGGAACGGTATTTACATTTTCGTCTTATTTGGCCTAGCCTTGTTCTCCTGTTAAAGTATGTCAGCAAATTTTCTGATAATTTGGTTGTCTCATTATGTATATAGACTTGAAACCCTAAAGCTACTGTTAAAGTGTGTCGGAAAACTCTCCTAATTCTTGAGTGTCATAACAAAAAAATATTCCTGGAAGCCTTGTTCTTCTGTTGAAGTGTGTCGGGACCCTATCTTACTACTATGCTGTGTCATCATGTATTCACATTCCTGGAAGCCCTGTGCTCCTGTTAAAGTGTTGGCAAAATCTCCGAGTACTTCGTTGTTTTATAATGATTGTATTCCTGGACCCGTGTGCTTCTTTTAAAGTATGTCGAAAACTCTCTGAGTATTTGGTTGTGTCATTATGTATTTATTCCTGGACCCTGGTGTTCATGTCAAAGGGTTTCGGCAAACTTTTGAGTACTTGGTTATGTCATCATGTATATATTTGGAAGCCTTGTGCTCCTATTAAAGTGTGTCAGCAAACTTTCTGAGTTCTTGGTTGTGTCATCATGTTTATACTACTGAACCCTTGTGCGCCTACAAAGGTGTGTCGGCTAACTTTATAGTCTTTGATTATGTCATCGGTTTATATATTCCTGGAAGTATTGTTCTTCTACTAAAGTGTATTTATTAACAAACTCTATGAGTACCTGTTTGTGTCATCATGTATATATTCCTGATCCATTGAGTTCCTGTTAAAGTGCGTAGGCATACTGTCTGGCTACTTTGTTGCATAATCATGTTCCTCGAAGCCTTGTTCTCCTATTAAAGCTTGTCAGCAAACTCTCTGAGTAATTGGTTGTGCTATTATATGTAGTGACCTGGAAGCCTTTGTGCTCCTTCTAAAGTGCGTCGGCAAACTGTTTGGGTACTTGATTGTATCATAGTGTTTATATTCTGAAGCCTTATGCTTCTGTTATAGCGTGTCGGTAAACTCTCTGAATACTTGTTGATTTCATTATGTTTATGTTCCTTGAACCCTTGTGCTACTGTTAAAGTGTGTCAGCAAACTAGCTGAGTAATTGATTGTGTCTTTATGTATATATTCCTTGTGCTGATTTCAATGGATGTCCTTTGCGTGTTGTGATATAGAGTCAAATGCTGGTGAAACATGGTGGTGAATCTATGCTATTAGTGGATATGCTAGATGATAGTGCGCTCTAATGTCTCTACATTCGTTGAGGTTATTTTATATATCATCGAAGGCAAAAGAAAGAGGGACAAGAGTCAATGCTGAAAAGCAAACACTGAAAATTTGATTTTAGCTCTGATCTACCAGCTGATAAATTTTCCTGATATTGGGCTTGACATGATTGTTTTCATTAAAGCATTTCCCTAGACACTCGATAGGGTTTCAAATTAAATTATAAATAACCTCTCCCTTTCGAGTAAGACAACTCTGCTATATTATATTTCCCTTCCTAATAACCAAAGACATTGATTTTGTTTGGTTTGGAAGACGTGCGTGTCCATACTGGTGCCTCCTTAACTGTACTCAGTATCCATCATACCTGCGTAAGTGGGGATGTGTTGTTACCTCTAGTCAACTATTAAGCCTCTAGTAGTTGTTTGCCTGATATAAGCTGCTGCCATTGGGTTTCGCGTTTCTATTGTTGCACGAATTTTGCTAGATCAGATCTAACTCAACCAACATGTAAGCAATAGTACCGTATACGTTGGCCTACTCCAGCCACACCGCCGTCTGGTCTGTTATGTTGACTTTTGCCTCATATATGAATTGTAAAACGCCAGTTTTTTTATCAATACAACCACAGAAACTCCCCCATTGTGTACACATATGTCAATAACTCTACATTCAAGAAGGAAATAGTCCTAAAATATTTTCTACTCCGACCTCTCTTTATTTTGGATGCAGCATCAGTATGTCTTTTGCCAGCATGATGGTGAGTTCTTTGTTTTACTCGACATGACCTTAATTGGCTTCCACAGATACAGCTTACACTTAGAACATTGTTTGTATTACTTATAGGGAAGGCAGTTTGGGACTTGGGCTGAAGATGATCTTGCCATTGAAACAACCTGCTTGATCTTCTTTCAAGAAGGCTCGAAAGTTACACAGATTGAGTGAATTATTTCCAATAGAGTTATCCACCGCATATGCAATATCCAATTAGAAATGGAAACAATTATACAGTTGAACTTCGTTATTTCAAACTCGGTTACGTCTTATACATGACTTAATCAATACTAAAATCTGAACAGAAAACATTAGCTTTTGCTTTTTTGCCACGTGGTAAAGTTGGGAACACTATTTTTATTAGCTCGAATTATCAATAGTTTAATTTTAAATTTGATCTTCGGGTAATTCGAACTAATAAAAATTATGTCTTTTCGACTTCGACATCCCGAGAATTGACTGTTCAGACAAACTCATCGCAAAGAATGCACAATTTTCCTTACCATGGATTCATATGAAAACGTTTAAGTATATTACGTTTCAAAAAATTGGAAGAAATAAAAAGCAGTCTAGAAGCTTGCGGGGGAAATTATTGAAGCATCCATACGACACGTATTCGACATTTGCACCGTCTAGTTGAACTTCTGAACAAAATTATAATCAAATAATCCAGGGAACTTGTTGATAACAAATAATGCATCTATCGGTTAGTCACCTTCGGACTACTTAATTATGTCTCCTCTGCCACAGACCCAGTTTCGTGCTTACATTAAAGTTCAATGTTAGAGTGTATAAGTTATACTATCAATTATTTATTGGTATAGATATATGTTTCCGATCATATAACAATGAGTCTAGTATAATTGTAATGCTTGTTCTTTTTTAACAGCGTATATCACATGCTATTCAAGACCCATTCGTCACGAAAACATATGATAAAAAGGAATATTAACAAGGAAACAGGAACTGGCCAGTTTTCAGTTGCTTTGAAAACATTCTGGTATGTTTTCAAAAAATATATTCTATAGAGGCGTCATAAGGAGCATTTTTGGTAAATAGGTTGGGTTCCGGTAAGGTCATCAATGTGAAATTGCTATACCCAAACACATTTAGCTTGGATATGTGTATAGTAATATAGGTATTGTAATTCCCCATTACTTGACATTACTTGAACCTAAACAGACATTTAAGTATATGGTAAATAGATGTCTGCAAACTTGGCCATAACTATATAAGTATCGGTATATAGTTATGTATATGTAACGAAATACTTTAAAACTATATAAAGGTGCTTATTATAATGCCTTTTTTCTGTGTAATTTGACAGAAGATAACAGTGTTAATCAAAGCATTGAAAAAGCTAATGGAAAGTGATAATTTATATTTTTCAAATCATCAAACATAGTTATTCTATAGGGCAGTTAAAATACAATGGTGGTTCAGGAGAATGCTATCAGTATCTGATTTCGTAAAAGAGCTGTATTTTGGTAACAATGTTCTTGTTGAGCTCATAAAAGAAAGTTATAGTGTTCCATAACATTTAAAGGGCACACACGCGAAGACATATTTTAAAAAAAAAATGCGTAAGCTTTTGTTACCGTCGTGTTAATATTATTATAAACTTTACGAGTTATATAAAAACTGCCTTGGTTTTGCCATTGTGTTGAGCAACTAGCAAAGCACATTTTATAACTAGTGTATTATAAATCAATTACGCATTACCATATGTGGAAGGTAATCAACCTAGGTATAATGGTCAACATGGTCTTTTTCTACTTTTACTAGTTGCGTTTTAGTCGAGGGGCGAATTTGACCGCGATGTCGCAATCAGTTCAGAACTTACATGTACATGTACAAACTGCAGCAACCACATTTAAGAGTATACTGTCAAATATATTTGTTTTACATTCATTCAAGCGTCAAGTGTTTCCCAAAGTAGTCACCATAAACAAAAATGGCATTCGAGTCACTGAACTACTTAATGTTCGTGCAACTTTGGTCTTCATATCGGTTGACATATACGTATCAGATAGTATGCATTCCAAAAATTACAAAAACAATCTAAAAACCCTGTCTGGAGGAAACGTTTATCTTGACAGCTTTATCTTGGTTTCATGTTCCTTTTAACTTTTCCAGAGGTCTCCAAAATCTACATCAATTTGTTGCGTCGCGCATAATAACAAGCGTAAGATTACAGTGGTTTTATTTAATGCCCATGCGCTTTAAAATCAAGGTAAAAGCTATAATAAAATCTGGATGCATGGGCTCAAATATGTCATCTGCAAGAAGTGGTCCGTCGGGGTTTCGAACGCACACCTGAATGAAGAGGCGATGCGTTACCACTAAAACAAAGCATCGCGGTAGAAATAGCGGCGCGTAATAATATGCGTAGGATTTCATTTTTTGCATACACGTGCGCTTCAAAATCATTACCTCAACGTATATCACGAAATTGCAAATTGTTCAAAGAGTTCCGTTCCTGTGTCCTTCTTCTTTCGGAATCCGCGGTGTACGCTTTCTTTTAATTATTGATCTACCCACAAGTAATGTATGAATGAACTGCAAGTGTGATCATGACAAGTTTTTAATCGGCAGTAGCTGCTAGAGGGAGGTTATCTACAATCAACTTCCAAATTGTGCGTTATGATAGTAATCACCTCGCAAATGACTTTAGTTCTAAATTTACGGAAATGCGAGGTAGTTAAGACGCTTTGTTAAACGAAAAAGATGGGGTTACTTATTGTTGTTACAGAACCAAGAAAACATTTTTAACCATGTATACTATACTGCTACCACAGTAAATTCCTTCACACCGATATAATTTAACTCAAGAGGTCAAACAACAGGTTTTGTCGGGCCTAAACTTGTTCGAAACTGTTAAAAGAGCTATCAAACAATGAAATCAGTCAATAGTTACAAAAGAAATGTACGGGTGTCTTTAATCATTAAATGGGTGATATAGAGTCAAACCTATTTTCCCTTAACTAGGTTTAATCTATGTTATGCTTTAATTGAAATTTAATACTGAATCAAAAACAAATGTTTTACATATACGCATATGTGTATAAGTTCCGGGACTGTTTCGACTAGTTTGAATTACCCCAAAAATGAATTGTATTCAATTTTCTGGATAAACGATCGTAGATTTAAAGTTATATAGGACAACAAAAGGAACATTTATTCCAATATTCATTTGAAGGGTTTAGTAATATGCTTTTTGGGTACGCTCCACAAATTGCACCGGATGTTCCTCCCTCAGGTAGTCGAAAGCAGTTCGTAATTAAATATTGTCCCAAGCTTTTTGCCTAAAAGTAGTACATCTGACTTACAGTGTTTGTACTAAGAAGGAATTTTGGTGACACTGCCAACTGGATGAGTCACAATTTTGGAAAGGATATGAAAATGAAAGTAAGACGGGTGCCCATTGAATGACGACATATTGGACAATATGAAAAACAGGGGTATGTGTACACATGGCACTGACTTTTTCTTCGTTTACACATGACCCCTAATTTTTCACTGTTGTTCATGTCTGCTACGTGGGAAAGGAATGAAATTTGCCAAAATGAAATGGCGTATTTGTCACTGGCCGTTCTAAAGCGGTACTCCTGTCCTAAACCTAGATTTATGTTTGTTTTTGTCCTTGTGTGTCTTCTATATGTTGCGTATGGTTTGGGCTCACATGCGTGTGCGTGTGCGTGTGCGTGTTCGTGTCCGTGTTCGTGCGCGTGTGTATTGAGAAAGCATTTGTTTTTGTGCTGTTCGGGTGGCTGTTTGTTTTGTATGTGGTATGTCCTGCAAGACCTTCTTATCTACTTGGTGACCTTTTGGAATTTTTATATGAATTATATAGGGATCCATAATTGGTGGACCGATACCTTGTTGTTTCTATGTTGATCAATACAAACAACAGTCAATCTTCGTAATATCGAATTCGGAGGTCGTATCTGTATAAATTGCCCGAAGTTCGAATTCTCTTTGAAGCTCTCGCAGCTTATAAAACTATTCACCACAACTTCGAAATGTATCCACAAAAAATGCTTTATACAGTATATATAGTCGGTTTCGTGTGCATGGGTGACCGTTCGGAAAATGAGGTTGCTGTACTAATCTATGAACCTATTTTATGCAACCATGAAATCGATTTGATTGGGCTGATTGAGGATGATACTTTTATCAATTATGATATGTATGCTTTACCTTTCGGCGAATAACAATCAAATATTAATCTTAAACAAAATACGTTGAAAAGAAACAGCGGATGTTTGTTTATGCCTACCGGTTTGCAAGTAAATGACCAGAGGTACACGTTGCAATGGCATGCCTCGATTTAAATAAATTATTACACCAGCAAATTGCCGAATGACGCCATGCGTATTGCTTATTTTCGTGTCACTTGACACATTCCCTCGAGGTCTGGCCAGATTGTCCGCTCTAAAACAATAACTTTTGTTAAGAGTTTGCCAAATGTTTCAATCATATATATTTCGTAGTTCACTATTTGATTCTCTAGTACATATTGCATATTATACATTTCATAGTTTGTATCGATTTATGTTTGGATCAGGATATATATTTATTATAGATGCAAACGAAAGTTTCAGCATAATCATTTTGCTCCATGCACACATCTGAAAAGTAATCATTACTAAAACTTTGCCAGAAAGTGATGCTAATTCTTAGTATTGGCTAAAGGCGTTCGTGACAGTTACAAATCACCCGGTTACGTTACACCGGTGTACGAGCATTTCGCATATGCTTACATTGTTTTAAATATTTTGTATAAATGTTTGTTAATTGTTGTATGACAACTTAAATGCAATGTGAAAACAATGTATTTTTGCAAATGAAGAAATTGATTTTATAGATGTAATGGTAAATGGTATTAAATGGTTCTAAACTGCAGAAAAAAGTAAATTTGTTCACCTAGAAAAGTGCCAATAAAATATTAGATATATCGGTGGCCCTTATTTTTTATTTCATATTTCAAGAAGTATTTGCTTAGTCTCTTAAACAACAAAGTTTAACCAAAATATATTATCAAAACAAAATCACCTTTACTTCCCCAAACGGCTTTAATTGAATCTAGAACCTGAAGTAAAATTATATGTGTTTTGCTTTGTGAATTCACTAATTTGAATTGTTGGATGTACCAGAAATTCGAATTTTATTCCATCTTCGAGTAATTCAAACAAAACAAACTACCCCCGATTTAGAAACAAACAGGAGTCTTCTATTAAGTGCTATAATTCGTTGTTTCGAAAATATGACATATTGACGTAGTTCAAACTTAACGAAACGACCTCTACATTGAACCGCTTCTGGTAAATAGGTAAGATTGGCGTGTATTTATCAAATGCAATATAAATATCGCAGTGCCAATTATACACTGTACTGTCAGAGATGACTGCGATCAAACATGATTTGAGTGCACAAGACTATCAGTCCGATAGCATGCGATGTTCATATTCATCGAAAGCCTTTCAGTTATTTAGTATGAAATCCCAAAAATCTTTTAACTTCGTAATATATCAGAAAAAATCGTTAATCCCTTTGACCAAAATTAAGAAACGGCTGCTCAACAATATATTAAGTCTCCTCTTAAATTGTGAAGAGGCACTTAAAGATAATACGTATATTTAACTTTACGTTAACATTATCTTAACGCGTTATTTTCTTATTTTTGAATATACTTGCACTCTTTTTTTATTCAGACATCTATTGGTGATATAACAGTGGCAGTATATGTCTGGTTCGACATTTCTGGGTTAAAATCTCCTGTACTTTAATTATTGTAGAACAAACAGGATTTCATTGGCTTTCTAACGGCATGCAGCTCTAGAACATTGAATTATTTATTGTGATCTCATTTTTAATATTTTATACGTTAACATCACAAAACCAATCGGCTCAGCTTTCCTAGTCATGCTGCAATTGTATACGGTTATATGGTAATATTTAATTTCATTAATACATGTTGTTATCTGCATGCTACTGATCCGCCACATCGCGGACTTACATAGAGAGGATAGGCAACAGGCTTGATCCACTGCATGTCGCAAGTAAACTCTGCCGTATAGTCTACAAGAAAGCCTAAGGGTTTTAAATCACTGGTTGGTGTTGAAAATGGAATATTAGAATTCCTGGATGTGTTTTAAATCAATAAATACTGGTCACGATTTCCTTATTTAACAGAAAAACCTCCTAAATAGAGTTTTCAGAGGTATGGTATGTAGTTATCGATGGCCGTTTGCGGACGTACATGTTAGTATCACATGACCTAGACGCTTGAAAGGCCAGTTTATTTACATCAGACTTTCATTGAAAGTGCCTCTATGACTGGCGCTAAGCTAAGCGGCTTGTCCATTCTATGTAAGTTCGTGGCCACATACATCACTACTTCGTTGTTTTTGCCCTCCTTTTGGTTCAGATGCAGGTTTATGAATAGGTGAATCCTTTGTTTTGCATTAACGGAGTTATGCTTGGTTTAAACGGAGAAGGAGGAGGGTGCAGGAGATATCGGAGCGGCAGCATGGTATAAAAGCCCGAGTTATGAGACCAGATCAGAGTTGCTATGAAGATTCTGGGGGGCATTAAATGGAATACTTGGAATTTGTATCGTGTATATGTTTGTTACCTGAAGAATTCGTTGCAGTAATATATAAAATGTTATTGTGTTTCATGATTATGATTATATAGCACATCTCTCATATTATCCAATGTGTATAAGATTACCAATTAACCTCCAACAACATCGTAGATAGTTTTTCAGAACCTACATAATAAGTGCACTACTTTTGAACTATTCCTGACAGAAATTGATATTAATGACAAGTTTTCGATACAACTGTATATGACTCAACAATGCTCACGGGAACCTTTTGCAACTTAGAACACCAGATCAGCCAAACAGTTATACAACTGAGCCTCGTTATGTCGGCGTGGGTAGAACTACTTTTATTAAGTTAAAATAACTTAACTCTATCGTCCACAAGCTTTTTAGCCTGATCCACACGGGAAGAATCTGAAGAAATGTATAAAAATAATAATAAGCTGGACCGGTAGTTTTGGAGAAGAAGATTTGCAACGTTTTCTATATAGCCACTCTAGGAAAAACGGTCCCGTCCCTGGCGGCCATGTTTTTCAAAGTTTTCTTTATAGGCATATACTTAAAACATTCCCCACCCACTTGCAGCCATATTTTTTTAAGATATCATAATATTTTGAAAAATCTTGGTAGAGGACCACCTAAATAATATTTCTACAAAATATTATTCAAATCTAGTCAGTGGTTTTCATGGAATGGAACCATTTGAACAATTTTAATAGGGGACCATTTAAGGAATAACTAAGCCAAGCTTGATCACTTTTGCATAAGTGTTTTCAGAGAAAAAATTGTTTAAGTTGATTGTTCGTGACCCCATGGAATAGAACATTATTAATTTAATTTAATAAAAATCCTAGCCAAGTTTGATCACTTTTGCAAAAGTAGTTTTAGATAAAAACATGTTTAAGTGAATTGTTGACGACACACGACACACGACGACGAACGCCGGTCACAGGATTATCATAAAAGCTCACCTTGGGACTCTATTCCAGGTGAGCTAAAAACTAGGCAAAAAACGCCATTTGTGAATTGTATGGAAATCATTGTAGGACGTGGATCATTTTTCCATAACGAGCAAACATTCCATTTCCTACAAAGTCTTTAACAGTCAACATGTTTTTGGGCGCTATACAGCGCTTCTGAGGAGGAAAGGGTAAAGATCAAACTTAAGATAATTAAAACGAACTAGCAAAGCAACTCCGCCAAACCTTAACGTATCCATAAAGCAAACCCCTGTGTTTTATTTTCAATGTTAGTGTCGGGTAAAGAATGCAATAGACTGAACCGAGTTAGAGATAACCACGACTGTATCTGTAATGACAAACGCCAATGCTTTTAAAGACTGATAGACAAAGACGTGCACGTGAAATACCCTTATTCGTAGATAACGTGATTAAAATATAAATCTAACACAGAAAGTCCTTTCTTAAATATGTATACACATCCGGCAATGTGTATAAATTGAAAGTATACCATTAGTGTCTCTGACAATAGCACAGAACTGTAATACCGAATCTTTCACCCTTTCCTGATCACCATTTCTGCGCAACTCAACCGTTTGATCGAATTCATGCGTTTAATGAAACTTAAATTGAACGAAAAACGAGAACACGCTTAAGCTCGAATTCAACCTAATAGAAAACCCCTACCTCAGCACAATGGGTGTTGTCCGTAACGGATTCCACTCTGATCAGATAATTAATGTTTACGTGTCGCAGTGATTTGTAAGCGTAACTCAATGTTATATGTGTTTTCGGAGACTTCTCATGAGTAATGATATTTCGGCAAATGTCTGTTGCTTTGAAGAGTTCTGAATAGTTTAAATCTCATCACTTTATTTCATATGATATTTTAGACTTATCCACAGGGTAAGAATCTAACGAAAACGGAAAATGACATGTTTAACTGTTTTTAAAAACCAGTAGGGAATGAAATGCTCCATTATACTCACTAGTTGATAGTCATCTAATAGATAGGTGTTAAAAGGCGCTTATATAGAGTATAGGATTAAGGATAATGCATACACAAAGTATTGATCCTAAACGGGGTTTTACTGCTTCATGTAGTGAGAGATTGTATTAAAATATTTCTTGAAAAATTAGTCGGTGTCCCACTAATTACTCTTTACTAGTAGTTGTATAAAACAACATTGTTTAAAATATACAACAAGTAGAAACTTAGTTTAATGCAATTGAAAAGAATATCTACCTGCTTATACCGGGTTGATACACACAACATGAAGAAGTACACTTTCACCACTATGTGCTCTTTCCCTTTGCTTTTTGTATGACACCGTGTACACAGCGAGTAAATCAAGGTCATGAATATTAATCGAATAGTCAGAACATTAATGTCATTAGACTAACATTTGACTATATTATCAAATGCACAAATATATGTGTGGAATCTACAACTCGTGCTTTTAAAGCTAGTTTAAGATACGAAAAGGTGCAGCGCATCGGTGGATCATTTAATGTCTCACACACTTAAATAGTTTCAGAATATATCCATACATTAATAACAACTATACATGTATGCGAAGTTTCAAATACTGACAGTGTTAATGTATTAGACCGAAAAAAGCGTTCTAGTATGATAACTTTGCTTTGTTAGGTCTTACGAAACAGTCCTGCATTAATGCGTTTTGACTTGTCAAAAGAATATTTATCATATTCAGAATAGTGTATCTGAATGCAACACATCAGGCATGTGATAATTTTGACGTTTACGACTTTTGCAAATAGGAAACAATTCATTCTCGTTACATCTTAATATGATGACATTATTTCAACAGTTACATATTACCTTAAATATAATATGGTTGTGCATTTCATTTTCTCAGCTAAGCCCCGCACCCGCATCTGACCGAGAAAGCGTCTGTCTATCTCTTAGTAGTATATTAAATTTTACAGATTTTTATATCTCACTTTACAATTACAACAACGGTCAATTGTTTCAGAACCTACTTGTGAAACATGTCGTCTTAGTTCTCTTTTGGACATTTTATTAAAACCTTTTCATCAAGGAGATGGTATAGACTTTCTCAATTTTCTCAATTATGTCTGCGCACAATTGATCTCATTTGATATTGCTAGTTTATATACTTATATTATAAAATTGAGTTGAGGGTTGAGAGTATATTCAACATGGGGCTATTTCATTTTGGTTAGATAATGATCCAAGTTTGATTCAATAGAGATTTATCAAACACTTTATACTTGGAGGTTAAAAGATTATTTTGTAAAAAAAAATTTTTTATTTTCAATGAAATATTTTTCGACCAATTGAAACGTACAACCAATGGAACTAAAGTTGCTCCCACATATGGCACTCTGGTTCTTGGACACTTAAAAGAGATATTATACAGCACAATCAAACAAGAAAAATACGAAGTGTTTGCTGCATATGTCGAAATTGAATGAAAGAGATTCTTAGACGACTGTTTTATATTATGGAAAAGATAAGTTGAAGATCTTGTTTATTCTTGAAAAAATATTAAAACTCCTTACATAAAGATATTAAATTTAACAATTTAAAAAATTAATGCAACAAAGTGCAGTATAGCTACCCTTTCTACATAGCGAGGGTAAAAAGAATAGAAGTTCAATTTCAACTGGTGTACTTTTTAAAATCATCGATTCTAAATCTTTTTTTAAAATTTCTAATAATATTACCCTAAGTATACAAAAACAACTATTTAAGTAACTCTAGCCCCATACTTTGCACAAAAGTTTCCAATAATGATATTCTCTTCAACCAGAATTGGTCATGTTCTAAATAGAAAGAATGTATCAACACAACCAGGAATAATTAAAGCAATGCATATACCAAGATGTGCTCTTCTTACCCTGTAAACAGATACAAATGAGTAGCACTACATATTTCAACACATAATCCAAAACATAGAAGATTTATTTTGAATACTCAAAATACTGGAACCGGTAGTGGACAATGGCGGCGTACAGACGTGTTTATGTCGTCTACAGTTTAAGCTAATAATTCAGTCTGTTTGCATTAAATTTTCCACGAAGTGTTATGAATGTGATGAAGTTGGGATCAAGCTTTTGAATGGTATGAACACTATGAAGATTCATTTTGGCAGTTTTTGAAAAAAACATTTCTTTAATCGACTATAATGTGACATAAGTGTTACGTAACAGAGTCGTTTGTCCAGCTAACACGCCCTTCGGTCCCGTTGATTGACTTTTGTGTACGAGACAGCACGGTATACAAAGGAATGCGCTCAGCGAAAACAACTACGGAATTCCATGAGCGTAAAACTAACAGTAGTTGTCCCGAATTATATGTACCTTATGCGTCATGGAACAATACGGTGTCACATACATAACATCGAGCTTTACTAAAATTTGAAGTTGTGTGGATTAGAGAGATCGTCATCATCGTCAATTTATCCTATCTGAATCCTTTCTGAACCAAAAGTGTGCACAATGGGTGTGAGACTGGAGATATATAGGTATAGAATTGGTGGCTTTGTACAACCAGCCAATGTGCATCAGACTCCTTTTGTTGGTAGTTCAGGGTGTGGAATCCAATCCTGGGCCGATTTCTGCAGCTAGCGGTACCGGGACCCCAGTCGGTAGAAGATCAAACGTCGATGCGAACCGAACATTCAGTGTAGATGGGCGCGTCAATGCCAGTCACGCCGGTAGAGGGTCTGGTAGAGGCCATAACGTCAGAGGGAGGGGCAATAGCAGGGGTAATTACAGTAACGCTGTAGTGCAAGATAGGTCGCCTCAACCGTCACAACGCTTACACAGTTCATAGAGAGATAACCAGCGCAGCATTAATTAGTGGTTTGATCATCCGCGTAATGTGGACGAGTTGCCCATCAATACCGAGTATGTTCATTCGGATGACACTATTCCCTCGCTTGACCTGAATATTGACAGCGCAGATATACGTAGCGTAATTCTGGATAATCGGTCTGAATCAGAAATTTGACAAGGTTCAAAAGGATATCGATGGTCTGAAAAAAGTAATGATAGTCTTAAGCGTGAATATAAGGAGTTAAATGAAAAGCTGACTAAATTAACTGAGCATGTTCTAAATTCAGAAGAAAAGGTTGACGAAACTGAACGGCGAAACGAAAATCTTTAAGCTCAATCTAGGCTTGAGACTCTTTTATTCTTTGGCTTTAGTCAGCAGTAGAATGAATCGTGGGATGCATCTGAGAATAAGGTGTGTCAGTATCTAGCTTCATCTGAACCTGAATGAACTTAAGATTAGTATTGAGCGAGCACAAAGGCTAAGAAAGGGGCTGGCGCCCACCCAGGCATTGTTAAGTTCGGTCACTTTAAAGATAAAGATAAAATCAAAGGACTGAAGGTCCTGAGAGTTGCCAAGACAAGTTTCTTGCATATGCATTGCTAAATGAAGCTTATCTGAGTAAACAAAAGTTTTTAAATATTTGACCAAAGGTTCTAGATTTTGAGCAGACATGACACATGTAACTTTGTCATGGTTTGGAGGATTTGGAAAGAACTATGCACAGTTGTTCAGCACATGAAGATGACGTGTCACATACAAGATCCAGGCCCCTACCTATAAGGCCAAGGTCACACTTGGAGGGACACAAACAGCTGTATACAATGTTGAATGTTAAATCCAAGATTGTTGTAAATGCAAGTAAAATCACTTGCAGTTACAAGTCTTGCATAAAACAGTTGAAATATGCCAGGTCTAATATTGCTGGACATGTCAGTGTGACCTTGACCTTGATGAAGTGGTTATAGTGACAAAAAAAGTTTTTTGTGGATTTTTCTTTTATTTTTATCAAGAAAATAGATACATTGCACATTAAGTATGATTTGATAAAAAATCAGAGGTAGCAAAATAGTGAATATTTAACCCGTTCACTGGCAACCTGGGGATTTAGTCTCAATTTTAAGAAAGAATGCTAAACAACAGGGCACACATTGCTTTCCACACGAGTCTGGGCTAAATATGTGTGAACCTTGATGGAAATGGCCCTGCAAAGGGAGATTTGATAGAAATATAGTAGGACCAGGGTTCATCTGAATGTCACCCGCTAGTAAAAGTAAAAGCGAGAAAAT
>JAULCE010687705.1:291-15643 GCA_032359355.1 Macoma nasuta | reverse complement strand
TTTACAAGATAAAACGCCTGCCTATGATATTTCAACATGAAATGTATTGAACATTGATAGTTAGCAAGTCACAATCACTGCGTTCGATTCCGACCTTGGGCTAGTTCAGATTTTCATGTGGGGAAGTATTCAGACTGACTTGTCGAAGGTCGGTGGTTCTGCCCGCCCGTGCCCGAATGATCAGGCCGGCGTCACATGGTCTGTGGCCTTCCTCTACTAGAAATTTGTATTGTGTCGCGAAACTTAATGAAATACTGTCGACGTGACGTATAAACCAACAAACCACATGTATATGCTGGGCTTGCTAGGTGGTTTCCTCACATGAAATACTCGACATACCAGGGTGGGGATCTAATCAAATGCAAGCCAACGCTTATTCATGTAACCACATGGTAATCGCACTATGTCATAACACTCCATTGACAAATACCAAAGTTGTCACTTCAGTTCTTTGAGGCTGCTACGCCCTCTTCATATACCGACTAGCCACATAATGCCAGTAACTGAGTTCTTATGAACAAAAGTATCGTTATATAATGATGAAAATAGTAACATAATATTTACCTGTTGTGATGGTTAAATCTGTTGGCAAGTAAATGGACAATTGCTTTCTTCCCAGACAACATGGCGAATGTAAATATCCTTGCTCAGTTTTGCAGCCGTTCTGTTATATCTAACATTTATGCATTGATATTTAATTATTAAGTATTAATATTTAAATATTAATATTTAAATATTAATATTTAAGTATTAGTATTTAAGAATTAATATTTAAGTAATAATATTTAAACATTAATATTTAAGTATTAATATTGAAGTATTAATATTTAAATGTTAAGTTATAATATATAAGTATTTTCTATTAATATTTAATGTTAAATGTCCCCTCGGGGCTTCCATATAAAACAGCAAACTTAAGTTGAATTGACAGCAAAACTTACTACGCGTGAGTGACACCCTATGATGTTGATTTATTTGATCTTAACCCTTTATTCCAGCGAAGCGCCTTTAAGTATGCTGTAACTGGTGTCTATAGGAAACAATGTGAAACATGGAACAGTTGCTTGTAACGAGCAAATGCTTTATAATATGCAATGATTGTAATGCAATTCACAAAAGTCACTTTTATTTTGCCTATATGTTTATATTTTGCAACACACCATTTCTTTGTGTATTAGTCTATAAATAGTTTGCGGAGTGAAGGGTTAAGCCCACAATATTTTCTAACTTTTAATTTCATCCTTTATCGCATTGAAATAGTACTTAAAGTTGACCTAATTGAAAACCTGTTTGAAAACTTAGCACCAAAGAAACGATTTTTATACCTCTGCAAAAAACAATGATGATGTTTTTTTTAAATCATTCGTGTTATCTTTGCCTAATACTATGCTACAGCACTTGACACCTAAAGTGTCAGTAACATTTTGTAGATTTCAGTGGCTGTAGTTAGCCTCTGGTTTATTTGAAATTGCATTGCAACAAGACATTTTCTCAAACGATACCATCATTATGAAAAGCGTGGCAGTATGTTGTAGCTAACTTTTGAGAAGTTTCTGTATCTTTAGAGTTTATAGAATGAATGTATTTATCATCAGTGACAGTAAATTCAGATAACACATTTTTCTAAAACGATAATAGGAAATCAATGGCTGTTATCTGTATATAATGCTGGGATTTCGCCTCACGCATCGGGAAATGTAATGAGGCATAGTCAGACAAACTCATCATTATCTTTGATTGTTGATCCTCTTGATAAACTCAAAGCCGAAGCTATACTATGCACTTCCATAGTTTTAAAAGTCTAAAAAAAGTCGTCGTTTTAAAAGAGTTCATCGCCGCTTTACTTAATCACAACCTTTAGACATTGGAGATACAATACGGACACTTATTTTATTGAAACCATTTTTATTGCCTGTTTTTGAATTGAGAAATGTCTGCAATACTGGTGAGGCAACCTAAACTCCCAGTCAATAAAGTAATACCTAATTTAGAGTAAATTCAATATTGTGTGAATTATTCCCAATTCATAAGGAAAACTTTCGGGCCAGGTAAATTCCTATTACAGTACTACATATTGATCTGGTGATGACCCTTGAAATCATGATACTGCATTAAATGTCCGGCAACAAATAATTATGGAAGGACGTTGACTTAGTTTCGTCAGGACGTCTACTAACACTTGCATTGGTTTAAATGTCTGAGTGATATGTTGTGTACATCCGTGTTAGTAGAAACAAGTGAAAGTAGACTTGGATACGTAACTGATTTTCTGGAAAGGACGATTTGCCTTTCTCGTTTTCTCTATTCGCCATAGCCATAGTCATTGCATATCGTCGGCAATATTTAAAATCACGTCTAACCACGTCTGTGCCATTTTTCAAATACGGGATTTTAGAAGATCACCGACGAGGAACATCGTCGTATGGAGAGTCAGTATGGGAGTATTCTTGTGCTAATTTATTTCTATTGCCACCATATGTCGCATATAGTGGCAATAAGCATGTCAATCATTGTAGTCCCAGATCAGCAATCGCTTAGATAAATCGATATCTATCCCAATGATTATGGCATCTGAATACTTGATATTCTTTGAATAATCATCTTGCACCATACCGTGAAATAATCTTAATAAATACCGTGAAGACAATTTTTACATTTGGTCATGAAAGGCTTAGAAAGGTCTTTTATAAACTGATTTTACAGCACGGTTAATGATAACGATGATGTCAAAGATTCTTCCAAGTTCTTCTAAGTTCACAGCTAGTAAACAACACATCTTTCTTACTTTATAAAGTATAGCAATGTGGTCTTTTACGAACGACTTGCGTATATCACATAACATATTGGTTACATAATGTCTACAGTTGATATATATATACATAACTCTGTGGCAAAGTCCCAAATAAATGTGTCATAGACTTGACGCCTTGCTTGCATATACGTATTTCTATTGTATAATATGCTATTTAGAGGAGAGCGACAATGAAATGCTAAATAGAATGATAATGTTAGCCAGATGGTATTGGTTTTCAGAACATATTTGCATTGTCTAAGGAAGAATGCCATGTAGATAGATTGATCTGTCTCTTTACGTAAACATGTCGGAATAGCTGAATTGTGCAGATTTACATGAGCCAAATATAAACCACACGCACTGCTAAGATACGTTGATTGATTTCACTTCAAAATCTTAAGCAAATTGGTGTGTACATCGGTTGACTCGAGGGATAATAAGTCTCAAAGAAAGAACAAATGCCGTTTTTAAACTAAGACAAATAGTATAGACTATATTCAAACTGCTCTTAAGGGGGTAGTCTGATCACTGGTTACACTGTGTGCATGCCTTGGATACCGAAGACTATGAATGCGTCGGGTACATATATAATGATAATGAGAAAAAACATTTAGATCTCTGATGATACATATAACTTTATATGACAAAACGGTGAAAGGGGGATGAAATAAGTTAGTTTATAGGCTCTGATGGAAAGACATTGTCTGGTAAAGGTAATGATGTGATGCATTACAGAGAACTTCTTGTTTTAATACGGAAGTTGTCATATATAAAAATAATAAAGTATAGATTTCGATGGTCCATAAATTAAACACTGCGATGACAGAGAAGACCTGCGACAGGCTGTGTTTAACAAAGTGAGAAGGGTATATTGCATGCTTAGATATAAAGAGACATATTTGAATGGATCTAACGGTCTCGGTAAAAGCAATTGGCAAACAATCAAGGCGGAACTGAGAGGTAGTCATAAAAACGTTTCGATCATGCATAGTGTCAACTAGTTGTCAATATACGAAGGTTTTTCAATAAGTTCGTACGTAAACTTATATCACATAACTCGGTTTTAAACATAAAACTAATACACTTATATGTCGTTATTATATGTGTTCAATTTTCTCTCGCATTAAACAAACTGTAGTTTAAAATATTATACAGTAAAAAAGATATAGCAAACATTTCAACGTCTGGAGTAATTACCCGAGCACGGCTTCAATTGTTTCGACGTCACCGACGCCGTTTAACATATCGTCGCACATGACTTTTTCTTACTCTTTCTCTAGATACTCTCCGTTTACAAGAGTGCACTACTTATGTCATGATACCAATTTCTGATAAGTGTTAGTCATATAATGCCACTAGCCGCTGACCATCCCATTTCAGATCAGCAACAGATTCACACATGTTTCCTCTCGGCTGCCATTTAGCCCAGGAATACCTTTAAGTCAGTCGGGGCAAAATCTGAACAGTACGGGGGATGAGTAACAAAATCAAACACAATCAGGTCGATTTCGAAGTGTTGATCAAGCGGTGTGCGCGGGAGCGATGTCCTGATGTACCAATGCACGATCTAGTGATAATCCTGGTACTGATTTACTTAACGCTCGAATAAAACTTCGTCTGAGATAACCGCTCAGGGCTCGACGTTGCAAGTTAACGCCATTTACGACAAAATTAAAACTCAATAAGTTGCGACTTGGTTCTTTATTTTGTAGCTTTATGTTTGTTATCACATAAAACTTTCTGCAAATGACGACACAACGTCAGTTACGCGACAGATGAAATTGCGGCAAATTTTGAAAATGTTTGAGCTAAATATGTTAATTTAAATGATGCGTTAAGTTATAATATAATGGCGAGCTCCGGGTAGCAATACATACGTTGCTATGGAAGCAAAAAACAGAATATTAATAAAATAAATAATTATTTTTATTCATTAATTTGCGAAACATATTTTATTCCAATTAAATATTTAATTGACCAGTTACACGTCAATATAAGATAATTATAGAGAAAATCTATGAACTTATCGAACATCAATCGTATCGTTGACTTGGTATGCAGAACTTGTACAGTGATTTACGTAGGGAAATATTATATTCATTAACTCGACCAGATAATGTAGTGCAGGCTTACGTATACTTTTTATCCGCCAAAAAACCAAATAAAGTACCATCTACACAGCATTATTAGAAATTCGTAGAGGCTACAAATTTTAATTTGTTTTGTATCTTTAAGAAATGAACTTATTAGTCTAAGAAATCTAAGAGTTGACCTCAAACAAATTGCAACACATTATATTCATTTATTTTTCGATATAGAAATCAACATATTAAAAGTATGGAAAATCGAATTTGTGGAAGTTCGCCCAATTAGCATATTGTAAAATGGCCGCCAATGTGACTTAATACAGCAACAAGTCATATTATCTTTTAATTACAAGCAAGTTTTCGTTGCAGTGAGTAATGCTTTGTTAAACTTATATGATCAGAAGAAGCTTATTAAGTAACAAAATGAATGAACTGATCGCAAACTGATCTACATAATTCCAATATGGTGACCAAACTGGCTGTTTTTAGCAGTCAAATTATTTACATTGACATTGAAAATATTTTGTGGCAGTGAGAATGGCTTTTATAAAATATATTAAGTAAGAAGAAGCTTATACATTAACAAAATGAATTCGCTGATCGCAAACTGATCTACATAAATCCAATATGGCGAACAATTAGGCTGCCTTTAGCAATTAAATTGTTGTCCTTGAGATTGACAAGTCTAAAAACTCTTGTGAACTTCTAGTTTCAGTTGATTGGTTTGGTTTGGTTTTGTTTTTTACGTCCGTTTCTGCCAGCTTTGGGCTAATTTGACGTCCCAGAGAGGGGAAAGCGGATACAGAAGAACCCAGCGAACGCTCTACTCTTTTCGAAGAAGCCCTCTGGTTCTTTCACATGCCGAGGTTAAAGTACTAATGCATGGGACCTCGGTTTCAAGTTTCATCCGAAAGACTGGTCCGGCGGGGGACGACCCCTGGGTCACTCACTTAACTCACTCAACTCACGACCCCTGGGTCAAGAGTCGAGCGCTGATCAAGAGTCGAGCGCTGTACCACTCGGCTAATCCACCGGTAATTTCAGTTGAATTATAAACATCACCAATACAATACCAATGCTACAACTGACCGTCTGCAGTTCACTAATCAAAGTATCAATCAATTGGAGGAGAATTGGCGCAAAAAGTGTTTCGGCATCCCCTGAACAAATGTCTGAGCAAAGAAGACGTTGCTTACAGCATGTGTGTTGAGTCGTGATTTTGCAATAATATCTGAACGTTTCAAAGAGCTCTTGTGGTGCTGGTGTCTAATCCGTTTGTCTTTGAAGATACCGTTCCTTATCAACGAACCATTCCCAGTTATTAAGAGCCATGTTTCCCCATGGTGTCATTTCCATTCCAAAATCTGGTAACATACCCGTAGACTGTACGTGTGTCGAGCTTGTAGTATCTCTCGCACAGAGAGGCCGTACCGGCACCATATAACACTTTCTCACCAGCTTGTTCTATATGCCTCTTTTCAACTTGTTCTGTTTGGTTGAATGGAATACCATATTGTATTGTATATTCTTCAAGGCAATGCATTTTCCATGACCAAACATACGAGAGGTACTAACATAGCCTAATGAAGCATACACAGACACATACAAGATGAAGTGGCATTCAATCATCCCTAATGCAAGCTTTGTCTTCTAGATGTCCAAACATTGGGTTTCCGAGAATTTACTTTACATTCTAGTGCGAAAATGTGGTACTGCAGGTTAACATGGGGAATTAGTAGGATCAGCATGTCTGTATCATAACCAAGAAGAACTGCATTTTTAGTTTCAGCAGATTCATCGAAAGTCTGTACAATTACAATACACATCGACCTCTCCTTTGGCCCTGTACACGGTGCATCGGCTTCTTGCAGCTTTTCACTGGCTCCCGTCCCTTTGAGGTGGTAGCATCCTTTGTTGTCGAAGCGTCTTTATATCCATCGAACACAACACCAGCATTTTCATTCTTTCGAGATATAAAGTCAAACAAGAATGTGCAAGCATTGATGTACGAGGGGTGTTCGAAAAGTTTTGCAAATGGGTCAGTTTCACTAAATCTACATCTACGATTTTCATGTTTGATACATAATTGGAAAAATCTATTTCTTGCAGATATAGTGGTGTATTACACAATGACACGGTTCCCGTCAGATGCTTATCTCTGATACAGTAGTTGCGAGTCGACCTAAACAGATTCGTCACTGATCTTTATGGAAGATCGAGTTCAAAATGTGATGCCTGCTTTAGTTTCTTGAACACACATACATGCACATACTGTACAACCATGGATTTCAAGATCTTAGCTGCTAGACGTTATGACCTTTCTACATGAACAGGAGCTTCTTCTAAAACACTGTGTGCAAAATGCGCAAAGTCTTGCTGAACTGAATTGATTCCGTTTTAGGAGGTATATAAGCAGTTCAAGTGCATCCTTGACATCTCGTACCTGCCGAGCATTCGACATCTCAATGTGATGCTTGCTAGTTTCATATTTTATGCAAGTAAGCTCTTGAATGGCATGATTCACTTCCTTGCAAGCAGGTATTGACCTTATCCACAAGAGACGTTGGGTTTCTTTCATATCTTTACTTCTTGTTAAGTCCTCTAACTTATTCTATGAACAGATCGGTCAACAGGCGAGCTGAATAACGATCACGGCGACGAACATTATAAAACCCTTGTATAGAAAGACCTTTGAGTGTGTTAGTTCTTAACATAAAAATATGCCGAATTCGCATAGAGATTGTGTCCAGAGGCAGCAAAGAAGGGCAACATTGATTGAACCACTCATTTTACTGTTCTCTCGGCTTTTAAAAAGCTTTGCAAATGTCCACCATTCTATATACTGCAGCTAAAGAGTAGCTCTGTGGTTTGGCATTCAATTCTTCTCGGTTCCTATTTTATTCTCAACTCTCTCCAGGACCTAAATGAAGCACAGCCCTCCACTGTGTTGTATAATTGGCAATCAAAATATTATGAATTGTATGCACATTGCTTAGGTCTGGTTGGGCGATAGTTCATCTGGTCTTCTCATTTTTCTGCAGTCTTCATTTCGTCTGCTTCTGGTTACACGTCCATTTCGTTAGTTGGTACTGGCACATTGTATGCATTGGCATTAGAAGTTGCATTAAAAGCAGTATCAACAAGGAGGTACACTGGGCTTGCCCAGGACTGCACCATTTCCTTTAGCTTACTGTTTGATGACTAGCACCAAGCTCTTTGTGAGTGTTTTCCACCATATTGGTTGGTCAAAAATCAGAACTGGTGTAGTATCATATCAGACAGCCTAAAAACGAACAATTGTGTGTCGAACGCATATGTGGATTCATATCGATCATCGGAAGAAACTGGATAGTTGACTTTCCTGGATAGTTGCCATAATGTACCATCTGCATCATGTCTAACTATTTAGTTATAGATGAAAAAACTAGCAAAGATATCTAGGATTTAAGTGGGATCCGCCACATTTTGGTTTGTGAGTGGTTGGTACAAGAGACGGGGAATAACAGGGGGCATTGAAGTATTTGATACTTCCCACAGCAGCAATATCCTCAGCTGTATGTATCATTGGCTCTCGTGATTCTCTGTGGGCGGAATATATAGATGTAATTGTACAAACAATGCCCTTGCATGGAATATTTCTGTACACTTAATTGGAGTACTTAGATAGTTTTGGTCTTATGAAAGTTTCTTCAGGAAAGGCAGCCATTATGTCAGCCATATTGAAACCAGAGGTTAAAGAAACCCATGTATCTAAAACAGTTAGCTAATCAATGGCTTGCTTGTTTCGTCGTACATAATCATCATCAAATAATTCATGACAAAAGACAAGTACTATTATCATACCTCACATGATTTCCCCATGCAAAATCCCCGTAGGCGAACGAGTGATATTTTTCGATATCAACAACATTTCCGGATAGTTAAACATGTTACTAATTGCGCGGTACTGAGTAGTCATGTGACCGCATTAATATTATAAACATCATACAAGGGCAAATACCGCCTAAGGTCATAAAGCTAATTCAGTTGTACGAGTTGTTTCCCTTCCCAACAAAACAGGTGACTTCGCAAATCCCTGTGTAAACAAAGCGTTTTATTGTTATAATACATGACGTTAACGACGTCGTGCGTGCATATTGACGCCACAATAACACGTACATGCAGAGCGGCGCGTTATTAGCATGAACTATAATCTGAATCAAGGATTTGGACAACTTAGATGGAGAACAAGACTCCAAAAATACGAAAAGAGTGTTATAGAAGAGTGTGGCGTTATTTCATGAGTTTCTCGGTGAAAACCGTGACTTCAAACAATTCTCCACAGACGAACTTATAAATTTTTGTGGAGTTTCTTTTCAAGCATTCGTAAAACGATTTCAAAATGAACTCGAGAATGAGGGTGCTTTTCGGTTTTATAAAATAAACATGACATGGTGGCGAGTGTGACATTGTCAACCCTTGAAATAAAATGTCACGACTCGGCTATCGCCTCGCGTGACATTTTGTTTCTCTGGTTGACATTACCACACACGCCGCCATGTCATATTTATATAGGCACATTTGGAAGGAAACTACAAACAAATGACATGTCATGTTCGTCATTACAGGGTTAACAACGTGGATATTGTGTAGCCCATCGTTGATATAGGGAGTCATGTAGAAATCCACGTTGTCAAAGACATTTGTGACGGGGAGGTAGGTGAAATATTTGGAAATATTCAATAAGTAAATGCAAAAGATGTGTAGAACAACAATGTTACAAGGGGCATTCTAGTGGTCATTCGGTCCGCCATCTTGGACATACAATTATGCTAATTAAGGAACAAAGTAAATGACACTAGTTAGCTAAAATGAGGTTTCGATAAGTTATTAATGCATTTTATACATTTACGCTACATTGAACATGTTAGAAGTCAAATAATATAATGATGGATGTAATACCAAATATTTTTGCATAGTTGGCGGCCATATTGGATTTATGTAAATAAGGTTTATTTCCATTACTTGTATTTTCTATACTTTTGGTATGTTGTTCTAACAACCTCAGAGAAATACATAGCAGTGAAACAATATGTTGCATTTGTTTTATATTTGGCTTAGATTGCATGGACTATATTTCGCAACCAACATAAAAGTATAATTAACTTACATATATCAAAATTTGTATAATATACATACCATTTGAGAATATGGACCCCTGGCCAAGTTCCTTATCCGATATTTTTCGTATAATTGGTCATTTACCCTCAGTCATAGTTCCAGCCGATCACATATATTTTTTATATAATAAACACAAACAGGGAACCACTTTTTATTACTTTATTAACAGCATTTTATCAGGGACATATTCTCTATATTGCAATAGCATCAAATGAGCATTGAATGCAAAGCATCTGCGTATAACAAAACATTACCCCTAAATGAAAATTCATAATGAAATGAGAGCGAGGTGTCAGGCTGTGATAGCCGCCAACAGTGGTCATACGATATACTGCCACTAGTTCTGATAATATTACTTTTCATTTAGGAGGTGGTGTGTTATAACCAGATGCTGTGCATTTAATGAAAATTTGAGAAAATATCCCTGATAAAATGTTCTGAATAATGTAATAAAAAGGGATTCGTGGATCTTCCCTATTTTTGTTCATAGTAGAATATATTTGTGTTCGGTTAGAACTTTGACTGGGTGTGTGAATGTTTGCTGATATCCGTTTGTCTCATTCTCAATAACAAGAGTTATATTTAAAGGAACATAAATCAGAAAATGCCACCGTATATTTAAGACTTCGTGTCTACGAGTTTCTAAAATTGATACAAACATAAAATTGCCGAAAACGATAATAGAGAGCTACACTTGACCCCAGCGTAAAGGTTTCATCCTAAGTTTCATTATCCGAGTTGGGTTTGATATCAGCAAAACTGTATAAACGCGCATAGGCTATAAAAATGCATACATATTCATTTCGCCAGAAAATATGATATTACAAATTCCATTAGAAGTGACATAAAAAGAGAAACAGATCCCTTTGTGAGCTTCAAATCTGCGATGACCATCTACAGCATCTCCGTTAAGTCGTAGTGCATGTAATGTCCCTTTAAACGCAAATAATTGATAATAAGATAATTGTTATTAGAAGACAGTTAATATCATAAATAATAACCGTGTGGACTAAGAATTAACATGTTAATATAGTCTACTGTGACAATATCCACACGTTTTGAAATAGGGGGAACAGTCTCGGGTTTACTTAAAAATGAAAGTTCATCTTTAAAACTGGTGTTCCTGGTCAAGTTTAGCGTAAGACTGAGATGGATTGGTCAGTTTTCTCAGATTTGACATATAAGATGCATAAAAGAACAAGCGTGTTGAAGTAAGTACGTGTTGTATGTAAATGCTGGTTACATTATGTCTCTGTAACTTTACTAAAGTTGTAACTATAGTATAAAGACGAAGCATTGTTAGAGGCAAATGACACAAATGCCCCTTCTAAGCATATCGCTTAATACGAATCGGGCTTTTAAGACACTTCGTCCATTATTTCAAACCGAATCTTGTACCAGGCAACATTATTGTCGAATAGACGATTGTTCTAATCCATATTATATCAAAAACGCATTAAACAAGCTTTGAATATTATTGCTGTCTGTGGCATGCGTACATAACAGGTGCAATTGATAGACGGAAACTATTTGTCAACCTTCCCTTAGTCTACCTAATCTCTACATAAATCATAAAGTCTCACCATTGTTAACATAAGGCTAAGATTTTTTTTCAGCTTCAATAAATCGTCGATTTATTCTAATATCACAGATCAGCCTCTTTGACAAATGGATAGAAACGTGTTATTTGAAGACTTCATCGATGTTCGCCAAAACGTATGTAAGTGCAAATTTGGTAAACCACACTTACGTGATTTTATATGCTATCATGGGTGATCTTCTAAAAACGTATGTATTTTTGTGAATAATGACATATACATAGTTTTAGAAGAAGATCAACAACGGTTTTGAAAGCTGTATGGTTTGCCATTGATTTGAAATACCAATACATGCATTTTAGTAGTATAAAGTCTTTATTAGGTGAATATTTGCATTTTATGTCAATCGAAATACGTCACTTGCTCGTTGGTAATCCTTGTTTAATTTAAATGAACTGTTCAGAAAAGAAATCATTTGAGCAAGCCAACATTATTGCTGCAGATTATCTATGTGTCCAATATGTCAAAATGTTGCTTCTGATGAATTAACGTGATATGAGACATGCAAATAAGAATATGATTCTAAATTGGATAGACTCTCATATATCCATTGAAACTTGTATGGCTTAACCATTTCATCTACAGAAGTGCCTTTTAGTACATTTGTTCTTCATGGCTGTTGAAAACATTTTAAGAAAATTGAGCAATGTCCTACAATGTTTTCAATACAATTTCATAAAGTAGCTTTTCTTTTGCCTAGATGTTCATAGTTTTCATCATATTAATTCTTTGTGATTGGGTATCAACATAGTTTGTGGAAGAAGGAGTGGAGTCTATCATACAACCCAATGTACGTCACCATATTAAATTGCTTTGTAAATTACAAGGCGTTGTCTATTGAGGAATCGTCTTTTCTGAGACTGCATTGTTTGTTAATAAGATAAGCCAGCGACAGAGTCATCAACAAAGCAATGATGTTTGATTATTTATTACAGTAAGGTATTTCGATTCATGGTTAGATATGAATGTACTTGCAGTCGACAATTAGATATATAGCACCAACTTATTCAATTTGAAACTAATTGGCTATGCGGGACTACCAATTTCTACAATTAATGGAAACACAATCACTTTCCAAGGTCGATGACGCTATTTATTACCCTTTCCTCTAGAATGTAATACAGGTAATGGCTAAATAATAGAACGTAGAAACCAGAAATTATATAAACCCTTATCCTGTTGATTGCAATTAATTCAACAATTACGAAACAGAAACGGATCAGAGGCCGGTATATGATTCGGATTAGATCTGTTTGTCGTTCTGCGGACATTTTCACAGTGGGTTTGGGTGACTTGGCAAAATCAAAAGACCAATGCAGCTAATAGCATTGTTTTTTTTAAACACTCCAAACAATTTACTTTATGATCAGACGCAATACCTTTGCATAGCAACTGCTTTCGTTTCAAGCGTGTAACGTCGTCAGGTTTAGAATACATCCTGTTATGCTAAGTTTATAGTTATATATCAATTGATCTTAATTTTGGGCGAAGTCTTACATAGCATATCACGCATTAAAAGGGTTAATCCTAAATACTCTGACTCAAACACTAAGTCTTTCAAAACAAACAACATTTTTATTATTGTCGCCGCTGTATGTTTTACTGTACGGAAATAATTCATTACACGTTTTGACTACGCCTTTTTCCAGTTGACCCAAATGCATTGCGATTATAGTGAATTCAGTTTCAGGGGACCATATAATGTGTGTATTTAAAAACTAATATCTTTTATTCATCGAACTCTATAGAGTAACCAACTTCTAATTTTAATTGTTTTGAAAAAAGGCGTCACGCCAAAGAGTTTGGTGAAAAAATATTAATGCATTTATGTCAAAAATATATCATTAACGAATGGCTTTTCTGTTGCTCAGTTGAGTGTGTTCTGTTGTAAATGTTGTTGACATACGCGAAAGTAAACCGGAAGTCACTAAACGTAAAGCATTATGGTCTACTGGAAAGTCGAGCATGGATAGTGCTGGCAGACACAGCATCTAAAAAGTTAGGACAGATACAGTAAATAATGGATATATTCAACATTCATTTTAAGACTTATTAAATGATTGGTATCTGATGAAAAGGATGTCAAGCTAGGCAAAAGGATATTGCTCTTTTGAAATTTTGTCGAAAATAGTGTAGGAAAATGAACATTTACTTGTTGCGCTCAAATGCTTCATTTCCCGCAATATTTTACTTGTCAACAGAGGCAGCAAAAGGCACTTCTGTGGAGTAGGTGTTTAACAGGTACTATGTATTCTGTCTGCGTTGCAAACTACTTGCAAAACTCATAAACTGTGTTCATCTAGCATTAAGTGACATATAGTTAAGGTAATGTATGGTCATAACTGTGGTAATAATCCTGTTATTATATAATTTCATGTGTTAAGGAAATAACAATACAAAAACTAGTTTTTATGCAACAATGACGTAGGAATGACACATGTGAATACGAGAAACGTCATTGTCTTTGCGTCGAATATTATATCTACACAAGAAACTGTAGTTTTTGACGCTCTTTACACAGATAACTAGTATTGTACTGAATACCGAAATGCCGACGAGGTATATTCGTTCGATTGATAACGTTACTATTTCAGATATAATATAACAAGTATGTTACACGTTACAGACAGGTCAATATTGGCGTCGAGCATGCAAACACGTTTCGAAAGATAAATCGGTCAGATATGATTTTGCAACAATGGCTAGTTCGTCTCGTACGAAAATGGTCTATAGTTAATAACATTGTCAGGATCGTGCAATTATTTGAACGTTAACATTAACAATTAATTATTCTGAAGATCGGAAACACCTTTTCGGCTTCATTTATAACATACGGTATCAAAGTTTGGCAGGCCCTACTTTTACAATAGTTTGAGAAACTCTCTTGTACAAAATGTAACATGTTGAATAACATGTTTTGGTACAAGATAATCGATGTGCTCGAACAGTTTAATACAGTTCTGGTATTGTTCAAGCCCAAAAATCGAGACAAAGCACCACGTTTATGTTAGAAAGACCAAAATACCACTAGATCTACCATTACAATACACATGTGACAAAGTCCAATGAACAAACTCTCCCTTACCATTCAGGAATGGACAATTTGTTTTATATCTAGTTATATTGGATAATTCATTGTTTCGTTTTATATCGTAGATCATTGTGCGACTTTATTGTGTTGTTGTTTAAGTCGGTGAAACTTAACGCATCTGTCCATTCCTGAAATATAATCAAGACTGCGGCCCTCGTCTCCATTATTTTCAATAATAAATTCTGTACTTTCTCCTACACATAAACAGCTTATTTTATAAATGACGAGACCGATGAGTGTTTTTCTTCAGGTTATCATAATTTTATTCTCCCCGTCAATAAGTGTGACAGGGCTCGGGGAGATGTAGCTTGGCATTTGGTGAAAAATAAAGTACAGTCAATACTGTCTACACCGGCCAATGAATAATGTATCATAGACACCATATGTAACAGGCAGCCGCTCAATAAAAAACAAAAGCAATGCAGAAGGCTCTTTAAGGAGCCTTCTGCACTACTTTGTATATACATGAAATTAGCAGTTACATCATATATAGCTTTTCTTGAGCTTGGGATTGTGTTATGCTCAGTCTTAGCCGAATTAATTTTCTGAAAAGTAGTATACTTGTTGCCTATCAAAATAATTGTAAAATATTGTAAGTTAAAAAAATACATGAGGTATTTGA
>JAULCE010686594.1:0-15645 GCA_032359355.1 Macoma nasuta | reverse complement strand
ACGAGACATTCTTTTAGGTTCTATATTAACGGATCAGCACATTATTTGTATTGCACAAAATCAAAACAAAATCGTATTTTTGAGGGAAAACATGCCTTTAAAGTATTATGGAAAATGGAGCAATTGCAAATGCTACATTTCCCATACCATTTTCAAAACCATTTAGATTTGATAAATTATTTACATGACTGGAAAAGTTCTTCTTTTAGAAAAAGATAAATATAAATATGATGTAATGATGTAAGTATAGCATTATGAGGTTATGCAGTGGCCATAAGTTTTGATAAGAAAGCCAAAGTTGAAATTTTAAGATTCAGAAAAAATCACAACTCGAGAAATCTAGTGAAAACGGAACGCAATCCCACGTGTTTTATTATATTCCTCAAACGATGCTTATGAAACGGAAGTGCGCCTCTGTAACTGATGACTATTGAACACATTGTAGTAAATGGGGAATTTGCAAATGCTCCATTTCCTATAATGATTTCAATACAATTCAGAAATGGCGATATGTCTTTTACCTAACTTTTCATATTTTTCAACAGATTATTTCCTTGTGGATAAGTCTAAATAAGATAGTTGAGGAAAGACTTGGCGTGGTATAGATAGCCCGAACTGACAAAACAAATTTGGAAGAAAATTTCTCTAACGAAACGTTACCAATCACTATTTCTAGATTTTAATCACTCTACATCTGGGAAACGACGTTAATTTTGGAGACTGATTTGTTTGAATTCAAATTTATTCCGGAGGACGCTCCCGTGAGATTTGATATTTTGAATAACGAAATCCGAAATTTCTGAAGGCTTGTTAGAACTCATTAAGATAATTCAATGCAATCTGATAACATGGCGTTAATGAGGGAAAAAAGTAAACCCTTAACTCCATATGCTATTTTCAGATTGCCCAAAATGAAAGAATCATGAAAATGAAGATTATCCAGACAAAGGGGAAATGCCATTTTTAATAGTTTGATGCATTTAGGAAAGTGGAGCAGTTGCTTATAATGATCTGATCTTGTTTTACTTGTGGTCGCACGTATTATTTTCAAGTGTTGAATGTCTTTGACTGTTTATCTGTTGATATCAGTACTTGTAAGTGTTTAAATTCTAACCCTTCTATTCACACAATCGTCTCTAAGCGCCTCTGTAACTAGTGAATATATATCGAAAACATTGTAGAAAATGAAGCATTTGATCGTAACGAGAAAATGCTCGATTTCCTACAATGATTTCACTACAATTCAAAAATGGCAATTTTCTTTAGCCAAAAGTTTTATATTTTGCATCAGAGTATTTCTTTGTGAACAAATCTAAAACTAGCATGTGGAGAAAAGGGTTAAAGCAATTTAAAACCCGTTTAAAGCAACTTTTCAGAAAAACAATATTTGGTGATTTTTAAAACATGTGGCTACCTCATTCATTGCTTAACTGAAGTCTGTATAATCGCCTAAAATGCATACCTATCTGCCTTAGCCCTAGCTCCCTGCTAAAATATGTCGTCTACTTCAGTTGTCTATCTTGTCCATATTCGAGGGTCAAACAGCTTGGATCTGGTCCAGAGGCTGAAAAACTAGGTGTCCGATCTAGATCAAATTTACGTGCATGTATCTTAAAAGACAAGTGATGTGGGATAAGTGTTAAATTATTTCTGTAAAACATAACTAAGATTGAATTTAACATGACACCGTTTTAGGAACAGAGAGTTGACAGAGAAAACGAAAGTAGAACTCAACCGCTATCGAACCCCGTGTTTCTTAAGAACAATAGGGAGGCTATAATTGATATGGTTTGTGTATTACGATTTCAAGCGTGTAACTAATTTTCTACTCTAGTTATGTTATTATATAACAAAACATTAGTTTCTTTAATCTTTGTTTTTGCCTCGATTGTTTACTATTTATGTATCCGTTTTATCGATACGCCTTTTAATAAATCGGCAACAGATTAGGGAATAAAACATTTAAAATAACGAATATTTTGTCATTTTGTATACTTTCTATTTCGAGTATTCTATTTAAAATGTTACCAAAGTATTGATGTTAAAACGTTAATATGCTAAAAAGGCATCAAATCATTAATAAACTATGATTTAAAGGGACTACAGATACATTAACATAGTATAATGATAACATTCTTTTTTATCGACAATACACTATGTTGTGACCATTCAAAAGCGGCGTCTCTATTAAATGGCCGCAGCATATAGTTTGGTTAATTAAAAAAAACGTATGTCCTGTACGAACATGGTTCATGGTGTTACTTTCCTCTGGCACAAACATCAAGAAAACCAACAATGAAACCATCATTGTCATCGTCACTCTTTAGACTGTCATGTTTATTTTTGTCAACATCAATTCGTTGACTAGTATGTTTCATCTCTTGTGTTATTGACATCTTCAATTAGTTTTGAGTTGGGTTGTTGAGATATCATTTTCAATAGCATTCACGGCTCGAGTACCAGTCATTGGTGTGTTTACAATTTTGTAAGGAGTTACTTTAAAATCATCAATAGGTGTTTTATTGTTGTGATTATCCTCAGACATTTATGTGGTCTCTTTCTAAATCGATTTTTAAATTCAGCTGCTAGGTCAGCATCTAGCATTTCTTCGATATTCAGGTATTCCACGTGTTGACGGAAAGAAGTGTTGGACGTTTGATTTCATAGACTTTTGTTGCCTGTAAATTGTTAAACACAATCGTTTGATTTCACCACATATGGTTCTAAATTTTGTATTCCCATTCTTTAAGGTACAGTAAACAAATAGTTACGACTATTTGTAGCCTGATGACGAATCCGGTCTTATTTGGAAATTATAGTCCAACCTAGGAACACTACCAATTTCAACCTTAAACGGGACGGATGATGCGTTCACGTCGGAGGGGCGTCATATATTTAACCGTTTACGTCACAGATCAATACGCATTGTTACGTCTTTGTAGCAGATGGCTTTAGAAACCATGATGGGAAATGGAACATTTACTGTAAAAGAGCAAGTGCTCCATTTCCCGCAATGTTTCAATACTATTTGAAATTGACTTTCTTTTCTCCACGTTATTACTCCTTTTCACCACATGCTTCTATTGTGCTCAAAAAAGCATACGCCGTATTGATAGGTTTAAGTAATGAACTCGTCAAAAGATACAATTGTGCACATTTAGGACATAAGTGTGTCATAACAAAAATGTGAACCCAAACAGTATGCATAATTCAACCATCTCAAATGGATAACAATCACAAATAAATGTAACGTTAATATTAACAGGTTTGATAGTATTACTAATCTCTTGATAGATAACACCAGTTAACATGTTTGATACGTTGACAATCGAATCACACCGTCTTTATCTTTCATGAAAAAAGTCACTTGATTTTCGAGCAGGTGTAAGCTTAAGTTGATGACACATCTTTACCGCAATAAAAGCGTTCATTGAAGAAAATAAACCAAAACTCATAAACTTACAACGAAGTTACCTATATATTTGCTCCTGGTACTAAGACCACTGACAGACATCTCTCTGAATAATGTTTAGATTAACCCGTTCACTGCCCTATCCCGAGTGTAGTAACATATGCAAACAGCTTGGATCCGAATGAGACGCCGAGTAACTAATGGTGTGGTCAGGCTTAAGCGGAAGTAAAACAAATATTGCGCATGTGCACAACCTGCCTGGCAGTGAAGGGGTTAAAGCTTCACTATTTCCCATTTTGGGATAACTTCTTGAACGCACCATGATCACTGTACATTGTGTCTTTTTCAGGAATGGCATGTCTTGTAAAACCACAAGCTTCTATATCACAGGCATCTGGCATTTTAATATCTTTCTTTAGTATATGACGTACTTCTTGTTTATGCATTGTACGTGTTTCCTTCTTTGGTAATGTCAGCCATTGTGATACTACTTGTAGTCAGGTTTTCGGCAACATTATCAAGGTCGCCGGCATGAACACCTAGGTCACAAGCACAATTGACCAGGTAACCACCACCAGCATCCAATTCACCATTATTCAGTTTTCAGGTGACAGGTACCAGCACCCAGGTCACTAGCACCAACACCAGGTCATCACCACCCGTATTCATTACACAAACAAGCAGGTCACCACCATTAGTATTCAGGTCATCTGCATACGTACTCAGGTGACTAGCACATATATTTAGGGTACCACCACCAGCATTAAGTTCACAGGCACTTGTACCCAGGTAACAAGTACAGTATCTAGTTCACAACCACCAGCATTCAGGTCAAATGCATCAACATCCGAGTCCCTAGCACCAGCATGCGATTTACCAGACCAGCATCCTGGTGACCACCAGCACCATCAATATCACCAGCACCAGATTCAAAACCACTAACACCAGCATCCAGATAACGAAAACAGTGGCATCATGAGCTTCACGGACACCATCTTTGGCGTCATCTTCATTATGATTAGGTTCATCCTTTTCTCGGTCATCATCTAGCTGTATTATTTCGTGTCCGGTGACTTGCCAGTGCAAATATTCACCGTACACAATTACAAGTACTTTTGCGACGCTGTTGTCGTGGCTCTGGTTTAGTTTTGCGAGCGCTAAATGAAGAACGGAAAAATGCAGACAACTCATAGAATGGAGGGAAGTGTCAATATGTCCTGCATTACCCACACTGTCCATTTAAATGGTCATTTGAAGTTAACCGGCCGTAAAACGTCGCCCCGTACATTCTCAGTGTTGTTATATTATCTGATCCTTCGAGATCATGACTTTCAACACTTTTAGTCTTGAACATTGAATACCGCTTAAGCCGGTGCCAGATGGCGTGAGAAGTGTTGCATTTTTAATTACTACTCATGTACAAACTCAATTAAACCAAGACTGCAATTTTCTCTATTCTAATTGGCTTTCCTGCTTTTGAAGGATCTCTGTTTTACATAATTTAAATGCAAATTTGAAATATTTGATTGGCTTTTAATTATGTGTAAATATTGTTCAGGTGTTAATCTAGTTTTAAGGTGGTTATTAACCTAAAAAGGCGGAATGTCTTTTAACTGTATATGTGAGAAAGTCAGCTTGAACTTATGATGAGTGTTGAAAACACATGTCTTAGAAAAGTGTGAAACACTTTTAGACATGCATATGCATTTAAAAATAAAATAAATTCACTTTTCGCAATTTCTGTATACACCTTAACGCTTTTGGCGCACTTTTTGTGTTGGTTACCATTTATAACTAGTTAAAGATCAAACAATGTTTGAAATGAAAAACAGAGATAAATAAATGGGTTTCGTAAGCCTTTATATTCCCCAGTTATATTGAACTGGTATACTGCAATGAAGGTAGACCATTAGGGAAACAGACAGGGAATATTTGGGGCTACATTTTGGTGCAAACAGTGGAGTTCCAATCAAATTTGAAGTGATTGGTACGCTTGTATCACAAACCGCCTGGTCGCTTTTAAGAAAAGGTTGCAGTAGCTCATGCTGACCTTATTTACATGTATTCGTTTCTGCATGTCCTATAAGAAAACAACGTGTCAGTATATGTGCGAATAGTATTTCCCTGTCAGTGTATCAGGTATAACTTAGGCGTCTACTTGACTAACAGCAAATGCTGAATTTGTTATAGCCGTCTGAATGTTTAGCAGACCTAAATCTCTCTTTGTAAGTTGTTTTGTAATATACGCTTCCATATTTCAGAATAACGCCGTGTGCCTTCAACCTTTCACAATGTCTAGGCATTTGATGAAATAAAGGTTTGCTTTTAACCACTTCACTGCTGGAAGCAACTCTGCGTATTTAGTCTATTTCATTTTTAAACCTCACAAAATTAACTTAATATATTTACTCGAGTTACTCGGCGTCTCATCAAGATCTAAGCATTTTGCACATGGCTCTATGGTTTGGGGTAAGCAGTGACGGGATAAAGATTAAATGCGTACCGACTCTAAGTGCTGTGAGATTGTAAATTAAGACTTCAAGCCGAATATGATCTAATCTATTTTACTACTATATCATAAGTGACGTTATCTCAAAAGTGACGTTATAATCACCACAACAATGACGTCAAATGCGATAAGTCGCACGGCGACGTCATCAGACGTCGCGCCAAAACCCCGACATACTGGGGGCCACAAAAGGTAATAAAATGCAAACATACTCTAGGTACAAATGATCGACATGAATTACACTTGAAACATGTAGCTTAATAGGTGTATTTGTTTTGAGGAACCATATTTTGAAAATGTAATTCCTATATTAGTAAAATACAAGCTACGTTAGATCAAAGTCTTAAATCTTTTGACTTGTCGAAATTAAGGGGGAATGGTACAGTTAAAAAAATCAAGAACCAATACTTATTTGGTATCGATGAAAACTTGATGATATTTCTGATACAAACCTGTTATTCTTTTTGCATTAGTGTTGTCCGTAACGTTACCATGACGTCGCAAACATCACACAATGACGCGCGCTTTTTCTGACTAGTTCGCACACGCTAGAAATCACGAAAATGCATGCATTGGTTCTCGAAAAATTTGACACTGTACCATTCCCCCTTACGGTTTTGTCCCTGAATGTCCTTGAGCTATGAACAACTGACTCATATATATAAGTTCTCTGTCCAATCAATAGCTTCTAGTTTGAGCAGGCATTGTTCTATGTATGTAGCTAACTATGGATCTCTTGCAGGTATAGTTTGGCCCCAGGTCTGGATAAGATACCACGTCTCGTTTGCACACGGACTGCCTTAGTGTGACCGTCTCTGCCAGTCGTCAGATCCTCGATTCTCCCCAGCGGCCAGTAGATCCTTGGATTCTCATCGTGGACCAGTGCGATATCTCCGATCTTCACGTCTTGACCGTCATTGCCGCGTGAAATTCTCGAAGTGACGTCAAATACTCGTTCCTCTACCTCGTCCAGAATTGCTGTAAAATCTGACTTTGTAATATCGACAGTTTATTCATGGAATTGTGCGTAATGTGTGTGCTGTACTCGCCGTTCATGTCGGTAGGGTATGCGAATCTGAGCAGTCTCTCTTAGTTTCTCCACAGTTTCAACAGCAGCTGTATACGTCAAAGCATTATCTGGCATCAATATCTGTGGCACTATTTCCTTGAAGCAAATAGTCTGAAATGTTTCCTCTGTCAGATTTTGGTCTAATTCTAAATGTACTGATCGTGTATTTGCACATGTTAATAAGGAGAAAGCGACATCAGTAACTTTAAATGGAGGCGTTTCCTGAAGTCTATCTTACAGCAAAAGGGGGGGGGGCTGATCTGGTATCCGATAAGGTTTTTCTTGAAATTAACCGACACTTCACACACTTATGTGATCACTTTGACTCTTCTGATTGTCGGGATCCAACACTTCTATCACAGTGCTTTCTGTACCCACATGAAATGTTTCATCGTGAGCGCCCATAATGATAAGATCAGTGAGTTTACTTTTTGTAGGTAGCAAGTATGGGAATTTAACACACAGTTCTACTGGAGCATTGTGTATGCGACCTTTGTAACGCAATATACCCTTTTTATCGGTGAATAGTCCAAGCTGTTTTATGAGCGTTCACAGTGATCCTTTTTTACTGTCCTGACTTTTACATTTAGCAATGAAGCGTAGCACATATGCACATATGCGGTCACCCTAATTATTTTTTTATAACTTCCGTATCTGTTTATGCCCATAATGTCTGATATTCCAGATATTCTTGTTCGACTTTAACCAGCTCAGAACTACCATACTGTCACACCATAAGTACGCGCATGAACATTTTACGTTTGCTAGAATGTGTTTTGAAAGTCTTGCACCGAAAACTGCACCGATGAGTTCTAGTTCTAAGTATTGAAATCGACATTAACGGAGCTACTCTATTCCTTGACATTACAAACGAACTTTGCGTACCAAAATAAATATATGCGCATGCGCCGTAAGCTCTTCCACTCGCGTCTGTGAATGCATGTATTATTCGTTCTCCTTGTTTTTCCAATGTTTGAGGAAAGTACCACCTTATTTACTTTGTTCAAAAATAACCTAATACCATTCCATTCATTGCGCAAGTTCTCAGGAAGAGTTTGATCCCAGTCTACACTTTGTTTCCATAGTGACTGCATGAATATTTTAGCTCGAACAGTTATAGGACTCAAAATTTCTTAAACTACTGATAACTGTCTAAACACTTCGCGTTTTGTAAGCGTGATACGTCCAATGCGTCCTTCTTTGCAAATATAATTGTATTTTTCTAAGGATTCCATCGTAATCCCAAAACTTTAGCGATCGCATCACTGTCAATGACGTTTTGCGTCCTAGCTAAATCTTATAATGATTGACTGTTTGATGTCCAGGATCTCAAATTGAACCCTGCATTGCTGAATAATGCTCTACTACTGTCAAAGTATTGCAGGATACTTTTTTGATCCGCTTAACTTGAAATAACATTGTCCACTATAAATCGTTCAGTAATGTCTCTGTATTGTGTTGGCATTCAAATGTTTCAAAAATATGGCGCTTAAAGGCCGCCTAGTTTAAGGAATGTGCACCCCTTGGGAGTTTATAATGTGAGAGCTGATGGGGTCCCCTAATTCTCAGTGTCATTTGCAATCCTATGTTTGTAGGACCGTTCAGGGTAAACAGTCCCTATCCATTCCTTGTATTTGATCGGTCAAGGCAGAGGGTATTGTCCATTCAATGATGAGTGTGACAGTGGACTACCCCAGGTGTCACCAGGCAGTGCCATTTCCACTGAACAGGTGCACATCATGATGTCAAATATGAAGGGGGGTCAAATGAAGAAGGACTTAACTAGGGCTTTAAAATGAAAGCATTACACTTGGCTCCAAAGAGTACGGATTTGAATCTGTATGTTTCCAGGTCACTATCTGGATTTGTAGGATCACTGAGCCAGAAAAATCGTTTGACGTCACGATCTTCCTCTTCCAATCCAAAATTTAAAAAAGCTTTCTCAATATCCGTTGTATACGCGTAATTTGGAAAGTAATGACGTTATTTCATTCAGATCTTGGGATGTGTTTTCCAGACAGTCATTGAGGATCGGGCATTCTGAGAAAGCCTAGCAATTACAGTCGAACACAATTACAGGTGGAGGATAATCGGTTTTGAACCGTACTTGTTTTATGACCGAGTTTTAAGAGGCAGTACGGAGGAAGATCCCTTTACCATATTACGACCTCAACTGGGGAAAAATGAATGTAGCTTTTGATCTCATGTTTAGAATTTTTCTTAAAACGCCCATTTTGTCTTAAAGTTAAGGGAACATAATACCTTCCTTAAATAGCCTAAAATATTCTCAAAAACCAAAACGTATGCTTCTGGAAAATCATTGCCGCCGTTGAATTGCTCTCGAATTACAACTTCAAAGTGTCTGTGTGTTTGAAGGCAGTGTAGTGCAACTTTGGTGATATGCAATTTGACATTTTCCACTTGCCTTAAGTAATGCTGATCTAGCTTTCTTTACATATGAACAATATAGTCGTTACACTATGTGGACTTGTTCGGAAGTCTGTGAAGCACTAACCTTCCTACTGGATAACATTTTTGTACGCTATGGGAATGCCATATATCGTCAGGTTATTGGTATTCCTATGGGTACGAATTGCGCACCCCTTGTCGCAGATTTGTTTTTATACTGCTACGAGAGAGATTTTATGTTGAGTCTTAACCCTGTGTCACAGTCTGATGTTATAGCTGCCTTTAATGACACTTCCCGATATTTGGACGACATTTTAAATATAGATAACCCCTATTTTGATAATATGATTCCTTCAATTTATCCCAAAGAACTTAAATTAAACAAGGCTAACATTTCGGATGTTTCAGCATCATTTCTTGATTTAGACATTGCTACAAACAATGGAATAGTCTCAACTAAAATATATGACAAAAGAGATGACTTGGACTTTAATATTGTTAAATATCCTCACCTTGATGGGGATGGCCCCGGGATACAGATTATGATACTATTCGAAAAACCTTTGCAAAAATTTATAATCGTAATGTCTCGCTTATTTCCAAATATTAATGCAATTTAAAGACACTCATGTGACAGGGTATTTCACACCCAGAATTTTATGGTGATGTGATTTACAAACTTCGTTTAATTACTGGACATGCTAATTTTAATTCTTTGTTTAATAAACGTATTAAATGTTTGACTAAAAAAGGTTATGATCTAAAGATATTACAGCCTACTGCATGTTTGGTGGTCAACCCCTTTACAGTCGGCCATCACGCTTCCCTCTTCGATTGTCCGATGGCAGGATGGACAAAGTGCTCTATGATGCCAACTTCTCAAATTCGGTTACAGAAGGAAGTTGTCTGATGCTCATATTGTGCCCATTCTGTCGTACCCTGAATAGCTACTTTACAGTTACTCTGACTTCAGATAAGTTATTGAGTACATTAGTGATTAGCGGATCCAGATATTGGTTGCATTTAATAGGTCTATGTTTTACATGTGTTTTACTACTGTTTTTGCGAAAACTAGCGTTGTGGAGAAGTAGACCAGGGTTCACAATTTATTTACACTGTTCGTCTATAAGGCTGAGAATAGGACAAGTGTGAGATTGTGCGCCCCTTAACCGGTTTAAACCCCCAGTAGCATTTCTGAGCATTACACCTATTTTCACCTTTACTTTATGTCTGTTATATGTGTCTTGTCTGTCTTCACTGTTTGTGTTTGAAATTGTATGGGGAATATATATAAAACGACTCATAACACATTTTGATCTGCATTATTGTTGTTTATTTAATGGCAGCTAAGCTTTAATATTTCTCCTTAGTTATACCTACGATCTAACAACTCATCTTCAAGAAATTTGAGCTAGTTGGATTTTGGTGTCCGTGTAGTATTTGATATATTGCTTTGTTAATTGGTACTTTTATGCTTAGTTTTTTATACTCAGTCATAAATTTGTTTTTTATTTATATTTGTTCTTATTTCCGCCTTAATTTGAACCAGTGTGATTGTAATGTCGGTGTAGAAGTAGTATTTTGCTGTTTTAGCGAATTGTACATTACATTCTTACGACAATTTAGCTAAGTCATTAATGTGCTCCCACAGGGTAAGTTAGCTTTTAGATATGGATCCTGTAGGGTGTATTTGACATATCTTGCATGATCTATTTTCTACTTTAAGCAAAGATCATAATATGTGGCCAATATTAGGATTTAACTTTATATTTACAGAACGATTGCCACCTACGTAATGCAAAAATACAGAACATAGTCGTATAGCACCTTGGGTATAGGTATATCAATTTAAGAAGCTAATAAAAAGCAATTGTATTTATCTTAATCTGATAGCAAATATGTGAGATACCAAATATCTACTTAGGTAAGCATTTAAAGGTCCGACAAGTTTCTAGTCGTGTATATTTAAATCGTAAGATACCTAACTTGATGTCGAAATAAAGTTCTGCTTAGTATGGATTCTTGTCTGGTTATAAAATAGATTTTAACGATTTCTTACTCCAACAAGCTATAAAAACTTTCAATTTGGATCACTGGAACTATTTGAAATATGTATCGATCTAAATTATGCATCATTAAGCTCAGTGTCTTAAATAGTCACCCAATGCCTTATGTATAAAGTTCTTTACTTCATATATTTAGGAACAAAATTTTTTATTATGAACATTCCAGGGCAGTGTTTCAATTTCAATATTTCCTTAATTTGTCAGAATAAGATGTTCTGTATCCTTTCATTTACAATGATTTTTTGCCAAATGTATATGTAAATGTAGGTTCTAAAAGGTAAGATAGACTCTCTCTGGATATCGATGTATCAAGGTAACAATTCAATAACCTATGGTTATTTTATGTTGATTTATCGATGTCCTTTCTATCATTACGCCTGGAACCACAGGGAACTTTTAATCCGAGTTCCACGAATTCAACTATATCTGCGGGAAGCAATTTAAGTTATATGACGTGCCGCATATACTGACAAATTAAGTATGAATTTACAATTGTCTATAGTGCTTAATCTGCTACAAAAAGCAAATAATCTACTTAAGTTCAAGTATCAAACCAGCATGATAAACAAATATCAACAGAACAAGCAGAAAATTGCCACAATTGCTATATGTACACTGATCAATAATAATGAGCCGGAATTAATATTTTAGAGTGCTGTTGCCAACCAGCATAATGTCAAATAAAAAACAAAACACTAATTTTGTAACAAATCGTCGGTTTTCTTCTAAAACCATGCAAGCAGCATACATGCAATTGACAGATCGCCGAAGCGCCCGAAGTCACGCCCACTAAAATCAATGGAGAAAACTCTCATCATCTCCGACAAAGCAGACGGACCTGAGGACGTTATTGCGTCTGTATAAACGGTAATCTGCGGGACATTCTCCAGCAGCATCGCTACACCATTTTTACATAAACATTGCAAAATACATTTGTTTACAAAACAACGCTTATCTACGCCAGATGTCGGAGAAAAGGGCGGACGACTCGTCCGCCATTTTCTCCGACATCTGACGTAGATGAGCGTCATATCGACGTCATTACAGGAATGATGCAAATGATCGGCGTTATCTGATTGGTCAATCGTATTTGTCGGCGATCTGTCAAGTGACAGACAGTTTTACCGGTATCGCCCCGATTTGCTGTCAAATCAATTGTGGTTAAATAAATCTTAGCAACTATATGATGTGCTTTATGAACTGTGTGATGTGATTTGATCTCTCGTCCGCCATTTTCTCCGACATCTGACGTAGATGAGCGTTGTATCGACGTCATTACAGGAATGATGCAAATGACCGGCGTTATCTGATTGGTCAATCGTATTTGTCGGATGACCGGCGTTATCTGATTGGTCAATCGTATTTGTCGGCGATCCGTCAAGTGACAGACAGTTTTACCGGTATCGCCCGGATTTGCTGTCAAATTAATTGTGGTTAAATAAATCTTAGCAACTATATGATGAACTGTATGATGTGATTAGAGCCGCGTCAAACGGTTCATAAATAGCATCATGCCGTTTTTGATAGTTTATGAACGGGTCCATACTCAATACAAACGTTTGGAAAACGATTATAAAATCACACACATTCCGATTCGGTTTTTGACTTAATTTACTTAGATTCTGCACTGTTGGCAGTAATTGCAATGGAATTAAATTTAATTACTTTCTCAACTGTATCACTTCATGTGTAGTGGGAGAAACCACAGACGCCTGGGGGTAGAGGTTACCTCCCTTTGAAAAACACTTGGATTATCGTTCTTTCAATATGGAAACAATAGCAGTTTTTAACCGCTCGCCATTTCTAAACTAAACGTTGACGGGTCTAATTTTTAACATTCTAGCAAATGTGGACCCCCATGCCATTCATAAAATGTATATGGGTTCAACTAGACGCCGTTTAAGAAATGACATTTTTCTCGGTCTAGCTTATAAAAACTAGAAAAACGCCAACGCATTAGACACTGAACACTGATATCCTATACAAACAGTTCAGACGCCATGTTAATCAGCGACTGATCTGGTTCCAAACTATTTGTCACACAGTAAAAAAATCTCCAAACAATGACCGATAAAATGTTATTGTCCATAATATTTGCATTCGTTTGCACTATATTACAGTGAACTCGACAGTTCCGGGTCAGTAACGAAATTAAACGAAGCGTGTCTCAATGAAAGAAGATTTGAGAAAAACAAAACTACATAATTCATTGAACAAATACTTCCTCCTCACCATGATATAATTCAAAAACCATATTACTTTGTTAAACTATTTCTTCAGCGCCTACAATTGCAAGCTGTACATTTGACAGTTTCGGGTCGAACTCGCTATTTCCGGGTCACTCGACAAATGTGTTTCCGTTATCAGGGGTAATCTTAAACAATGTTATAGTATCCAACGAAACAGCTGAGGGTTTTCAATAATAAAATGAAACAAAATAATATGTAAATGAAAGGACTAAAAAACATCACTGCAATGACCTATTGCATAAATAAAACCAGAACAAAATAAATTAAGAAACATAAAATTTCTCATTCCAGTAACATTCAAGTTCCAAACTGAAGTCGTTTTCATAGTGTTCGTATTCAAATTAAAGTACATGACCGGTAATATGTAAAGTGTGAATTTTGGTCAACGTTTATGAAAATAAACAATGATTAAATATGAACAACGAGATACTCAAATGCCAGTCCCTTTAGCTGACCCGAAATTGACGTATGTAAACTAGGTCAAACTATCTGCTAGTTTTTCAAAAAACAACTTTGACAAAGCCAATCAATGTGTGTAATCCTGTTTAGTGGTAAATAACCTACAATTTCATGTGCAATACATACCTTAATTCCTTAAATTAAAATTACAGTTAGTACTTTTTGCTGTGGCAGGTAAACAATAAACTCCGTTTTTGCTTTTGCAAGGAAACAATGTAGTCAAGCGTTTCATGATTACGACACATTTTCTTGAAATGACAGCATCCGGAATCGGAGTGAAACTAGCCAAGTTATAGGGGAATACGACTTGATAATCAAATTATCAAAATAGTGTATGATTCTCGATTGATAAACATTTGTTTCTAAATGTGACCCGGAATTGTCGATGACCCGGAACTGTCGAGTTCACTGTAGTTTTGAAACGGTAAAGAATATCAAGTTTTCTCCAACTGTATTCAGTATACCTGTCTATCCGGATGATAATGAAAGATGAAATAAAAATATTGTGCCATGTCAGTCAAGTTATAAGTAAACTGAGTGAAGAAAACTAATGTTGTGAAAGGTATACTATTGAAGCGAGTACTCAAGAGTATGAGTCTCTCAGTAAAGACGAGCAGTCAATTGACGGATGGCCGACAAATACGATTGACCAATCAGATAATGCCGTTTATTTGCGTCATTCCTGTGATGACGTCGATGCAACGCTCATCTACGTCAGATATCAAAGAAAATGGCGGACGCACGAGTCGTCCGCCATTTTCTTCGACATCTGGCGTAGATGAGCGTTGTTTTGTAAACATATGTATTTGCGATGTTTATGTTAAAATGGTGATGCGGTGCTGCTGGAGAATATCTCGCAGATTATCGCTTCAAACAGACGCAATAGTGTCCTCAGGTCTGTCTGCTTTGTCGGAGATGATAAGAGCGTTCTCCCTTGATTTTAGTGGGCGTGACTTCGGACGCTTCGGCGATCCGTCAATTTGCATGTATTTGGATGCGGTGTAGTTGGTTTTACAGCACCACAGCACTATATCTATACGTCATATCACGCCATGTCAGCGAAAACAGTTGCTATATCCCCATATTATTATCATCAGGAAAACAATACCTGGTGTGAATCCAGAAACTTATTTATATATTAAAGCCTGCTGGAGAATCTGTATTGCAGAACCTCTAATTCACCATTAACCCTTTCCTTCACAAGCTATTTTTAGACTAATCCACAAGGAAAGAACCTGATAAAAATTACGAAAATCTAGACAAAATAAAAATACCATTTTTGAATTGTATTGAAATCATTGTAGGAAATGAAGCATTTGCTTGTTACGACGAGCAAATGCTTCATTTCCTACAATGTTTTCAATGGGTATCAGTTATAGAGGTGCTTAAAACTCATTCACCGCCGCAGTCGCCTAAATGCGCCATTGAAAATAGTGCAGTCCCAGATCTGACACCGCCTTACAAGGCGGCGT
>JAULCE010685483.1:4385-15653 GCA_032359355.1 Macoma nasuta | reverse complement strand
CGGGGTAACTTGAAATCGATTTCAAATTACCGGGGGGTAACTTGAACATGGGGGTAACTTGAACTCTTTACACCGGTCCTACAGATAATATTGTGTCACATTAATAATTACATTTTATCATGAAATAGAATTCATGATATGGGTCTTCTATCTAAAAGGTTTATATTAATTCCTTCTTTTCGGCCAATTGTTTTTATTTAATGAGGTTAACGTCGATCCAAAGGTATCGACTGCGCTAGCGGCACACAGAGGATGAAAGGCTCAAATTGGATACGATGGCAGCTTTTAAATGTTCAGTTATGTGGTTAAAGTTAAGGTCAGTTACATTTTTCACAGCGGACCTTACAATTCTACTAAAGCTGTGTAGTAATGCAAATCTTAATTGATTGTTGTTTCGAGTCTTCATAACTGTTTTCTTGTTGAGATATTCGCTTTAAGAAGCTCAATAAAACGGCCAAATGCCACGGAAGTTTAAATCTGGCACAGGTTCACCCTACTCACATGCTTCATCCAAACTGTTCAGGCTAATTCGTATTTTTATACGCATTAGGGTTGAATTGTAAGTTCACTCAAGACAAAATACAGGCAATGATACAAATACGGTGATTAATCAGCTGAATTTGCGACACATTGTGCACAAAAGTATCATGAACCAATCATATTTCATGCTATATTGATTGCATTATAATATAGTTTTGGTTGTCAGTCTCGGTCTCTTCAGAAATAAGCGTCGTTTCTGTGGTTTAAAGAAAAATAACTGCAACAGGTCTCGTGCAAAGTAAGTGGACCCAATGGCGGCATATTTCTGCAACCAGTTACCATTTAACGTTCACGAAATGTTTCTTGTTAGTTTTTCACATATGTATCTAATATATGAAATCTCGAATATTTTCACGAAAATCAGACACATATTTTAATACGAATTGTGTCCTGTAAGTGCCATAAACTGCCGCCAGTTAATAAATTAAACCTTTAACTTAACTAGATAGTTATCAAGAAACCTTTTATTTAACTGTGAATGAGTCTATGAAAGCGTATTGAGTAAAGCGTTTTAATTTTACAGGTGCAATTCATCTGGGTCTACATGAACTACATTTTCTATTGTTGGAAATCGTACAGCAGCACTCATAAAAGTGCAAATGTCTTCTTGCAGGTAGTGTGCTTCGAAACGGGGAATAGCATGAGCGGTGGAGACCCTGGTTCCATGACGTTTAGCCCTATCATATTATAATATAACTTTATCACAAACCCTTCCCCACCCTATTTTCAGCTGACTGCATAATAAAAGTGTCGAAAACATTTTCGCAAATATGATTTTCGCGAGCTCATTGGCGAACATGTTCGTGAACATATTCGCAAAATGTTTTTATTTATAAACTAGTTATGTGATGGCAGTACAGGGCAATAACACGCTATTTTTCATGTTAAGATAGTTATCTGTTTTTCATGAAATTATTCGATTTACCACTTACTAGATACGTAACTGAATATTAGCACGAACTGTTTCGCGAAAGTTAGGTGGTTAAGTGGTTGCAGAAATACGCAACCATAGGACCCCAAAAGTATTCATCTTTACATTTGCACGAGATCCGTTGAAGTTCATAACCCCTAAAATCACAAGACAAAGTTTATTTCTTCTTTTGAACAGCTGTTATAGTAATTAGCTGACGTCTAGTTGGAAGTAGTTTGATTATATTTAGAAATCTTAGTAAGGAATTGCCTTTCACGCATGTTCTGCGTAAAACAGTCACCGTTGTTGTACATCTTTTGAAATCAATATTTTTTATTAGATGCAAACAAAATAAACATGGTACTTTGTATTCTTATTTTTCTAAGATTTCTAAAAATAGGTAGATATGTCATACAATAAAACCTTGCTGGGCATACATTGTTCGAAAACACATCACTATCTAAGACGCGGTTCCGGTTGTATCAGATAGCATATATCTCCAAAAGGTTTTGTGATTACAATTTTAGAAAAACCAAAGCAATGAATATACTTTGTACACAAAGTGTGAGTTTGAATGGCGCGCTTTGTCGCCTTTTGCAGAATTTACGGATCGCTGAAGCGCCTGAAGCCGCACCCTCTTAAATCAAGGGAGATTACTCTTATTATCTCCGACAAGGTAGACGGTCTATACAGACGCCATATTGTCTGCAGTTTCCTGCGATTTTTTTCCCCATCACTTTGTCAAATCTCGAAATACCCATTCAACAGTATAAATGATTGACCATGGCATCAGGAATAGAATACACGTTTTTCATATGGACTTAGCAAATAAAAACGTAACAAGTTCGTACTGTATTAATCATCGCGTCGGTCTGAATGATGTAAATCTTGTTTCAATGAGAAACGGCATATTAAATTGACCCGTTAAATGTTAATATGTTTGCTGCATTTAACCTTTTCCGAGAGCCATTCAGTAGCAAATTAAATGTCTAGACATACTGCAATAGGCATGGATGTATCAAAGTCAACTTTTTTCTAGGTCAGACGGAAGGAAATACCAATAATTAAATTGCATCTTAGGCATATTAGGCACTGTTGCACGCATTTAGCTTAATATGACACATTATTTGAATAATAGATGTTCTTTTGTTTATTTAGAATATTTTTACTCGTTAACAAAACAAGATATGCCGATTAAAATAGTACACGTGGACTTTTTATTGATGCAGGAGCATAAAACGACTCAATAACGACTCGATTGTGGTCTATATGAGTGATTATCATTAACGCCCGAGTCAATATTACATGCACCTGTAAACGTTTCGTGATCACCATATGACACATGTATCAAACTTTTATTCCTTCAATTTGTTATTAATGTCTGTTTATTATAACGATAACTTTTATCATAAATGCACATATGTTTTCAAATCATATATGCATCGAGTAACATAAAAATCTAATTTCGTGAGACTAGTCATTAAAACTCAGAGCTGTAGTACGATACAAACATTTCAGTGAATAAAGCATGTTTTTATTATTTAAAAAATGTGTTGTTTCAAGTTATTTAACTGTTGACATGATGATCGGTTTGAAAGCACATTGGAAAAAAATTATTGAAAACAATAATATCAACATCAATTTGAAATTCAAGCGTATGGTTGTCAACATATTCTATCATAGCGGTTTTCGATACTGATAGTCTTATATGTAATCAATCATATGTTTTGACAGACTCAATTAGCGTTAACAAAAACGTGACATTTCAATTATTATCGTCATCAAGACCATATGGCCATGGTTGCAAGATCTGTTTTTTTATATCTAACTTTACAGAAAACGTGATTATCAGTTACTTACTACATACTTAAGGCTCACACGGAGGTAAGTTACGTTCCTGGCGTATTTTCATACGCTGAAGTGTACCGTTTACAAAACAATCAATGCTATCATTTTTAAAAAAGTGACCACTCATGGCCGTGATTCAAAATTTAGGATTTCAATACGAGATACTTTTTAACCATATTTGTGTACATGGACTAACGCTTATTTAAATTATTAAATATATATACTTGTACAAGTATATTTTAATGTCCGTCAAAGATTCAACTGTCTGACTCATATTCCTCCTTTTTCCGCTGTCTTAACTGCAACCATCGTCTCCCTATCATGCATCTATATAATCATTCCTTAGAACAATGAATTTAGATACCATTAAGATTGACATCGAAACTACTGCAATCGAATTTTATTACATTTGGCGTGTTTCGGACGAGTTTGATCTTATTATTAAGTGTTATCAATGTGTGTAGGTTATCAACACTGGTACGGCCTTGCTGTGCAAGAATGCTTTTATGACGATATTGGTAGTGTGATTTACTACGAACATCTGAGTCCGGGTTCTATCTTCTGATCAGAAAGACATGTTTTACATTTGGCGCCCGACTAGGGACTGTGACTGATGTTGCTTCGGAGTCATTGCAAATTGACCCCCATGCCCGGCAAAATTCGGAGTGAATTTTCACTTGTAGGGGGAGTATGTCACAGTGTGTAGCTTATTTTAACTTGTTCGGCCATGTTGTGCAAGCATGCCTTTATGGCGATGTTGGTAGAGTGCTTGACTACGAGCCTCGAGGTTTCCGGTTCCATCCTCGGGTTCGACGGATAAGTTTTTTAACAGAACTTCCTGTAACATGGATTACCTACCCTCTAAGCATTACCAATACTGTCTGATATACGCTAGCCACATATTGCGTAAAAAAACAACATTTTAATTGATACTTTTTTATATTGAGTAACGATGTTGTTGAACTCTGTGCTTTTCTTATCACTCTGACAGTAAATAACTTTAAACCGCTTCTTTTCATCAACACCAGTTATTGTATTGTTCATGTTTATATTAACATTTCATGAAATTGCATATACTCAATATACTACAATCCCAATGTGCCATATATGATTGTCTTTTCATATATTGGTCAATGTCAGGTACCCATCTATCAATAGCTAACTTTCATGTGTGCATGGACTGACGCTTATTTAAATTCTGAAATATATATTATTGTACAAGTATATTTTAATGTCCGTCACTCTGTCTTAACTGCAACAATAGTCTCCCTAGCATGTATCTATATAATCATTCCTTAGAACAATGAATTTAGATTAAGATTGACATTGTAACTACTGCAATTGAACTGTATTACATTTGGCGTGTTTTTCATCTGCAAACAACTTATTTGGCCGAACACCAATTATTGTATTGTTCATGATAAGAATAACCTTTCATGAAATTGCATAGACGCAATATACTACAATCCAAATCTGCCATCGACGATTGTTTTTTTTTCATATATATTGGTCAAAGTAAGGTACCCATCTATCAATATCGAACTATAATTGCAGTCTTAAGACAAATGGGTTTGATCAGCGTTGATCGGTTAAACTATAAACCAGTCAAATGTAATTCTCCTTCTGTGTCATTTTCAATTGCCAGATTATATCTGCGCACTTTTAAAAGCTATATTGACTGGCAACGAAACTGAGTAATCATCACGATACAAGGTAGCAAAAATGAATATTTGAGCGCGTTGTGGGTTATCCATCCATAAAGGTATTCCAAACACTGTAATAGTTCTAAGTATATCATTTGTCACGTTAATAATATAACGCCTTACCAGACCTGTCGGAGCAGTAGGCAACAACATAAAACATTATGAGTTATAATGAAAACTTTTAAACATTAAAACCCTTAATTAGATGTCACGTCAGAGACATGGAATCTGATCTGGGCCTACACTGTTTGAAACGTCTTGTTGTTGCAAATATTACACTAGCTATAATGTATTCATGAAAAATATATAGCTTGTATCTCTTTAACCATATCCTTAATTAGTTTTTAAAAACAAGAGGGTTTATTGGTCCTGGATCGCACAAATGGTTCAACTGGCCACACCCCTACTTCATGATCTATCATCATATCTTGAGAAAGTTTGGTAAAGGGTGACACAAATTCCATATCGTATTGCCATTTTAGAGTCGACCAAAGGAGTTTGAAGCAGATGATTTTCCGAATTGCTATAGAGACCATAATTGGAAAAAGCCCGTCCCTGGGGCAAATTAGGACAAATTTGGTAAAGCAGTAGCCTATTGAGCATATCTTTATAACTTTTCATATAACTATTCATAACTTAACTGATACTCGGGGTATAATCTGAATCAATATTGCTTCATTTGTTTTATCACAAAGTTACAAGTCGAGTGCACAGGGGATAAGGATGAGTATTAAACTTTTTTACCAGATCCTGAATGGATTGTCTTAACCATTTAATCCATCGATGCGCGTTATTTTGCTTTTCTAAACAGAGTAAGCAACTACCAATGGATATACTGGCAAAACTTTAATTAGGTTAATTTTATAAAAATTCAGTTAATTGATATACATATGGTGATATAATATTAGAGTATCATGGAGTAAAAGGTTAATTAAACATTTGGTTTTGTTAATGTCGATTAATAAGCGATGATGTTTTGATGATCGATTATGAAAATGGGTCGATTTTGCAAACTTTCTAATATATCAAACTGACCTTCTGAGAAATACATGACTGTGTACCTACGTACATTAGGTTATACACAAACTAATTAAGTATGTATTATCATCTTGGTGAAAAATAAACTAAAGAAATGTATTGCAACAAGGTGACAACATGTATGTTCATGCAATAGGTCTAAGTATGCAATTGCGGAGTTTCTGGAGGAAAATGAGGAGGTACAGGTTGTCCCCAAAAGTGGATATATATAGGTAGAGAAGAATAAAGATATGTGTAAGTGGGCTGTTTATATAAATCAATGGAATAAACACAATTTTTGATCTCACGAACGACTTAACGCTTAAGCCTATCAAAGTGAGGGTATGTCACTTTATATTCATAAATGAGACTCCGGTTTTTAATTTTTATCATACAAATTATGGTATTTCTAAAGTAGTAACCAATCGTAAACTTTAACATATGTGATATTGAGTTTGAACAAAACAAACCCTGTAGGAGCTGTCTGATTTGGGTATTCTCTGTTTGCAAAGGTCGCATAAAGACGCATTCATCAGGAACATGGCTAACATGGTATGCAATGTGTATTCTCCATTCAGTATATTTGACAGACGATTATGGAATGTAAGGAAAAAGCTCCCTCATGCAGAGTTTTCCCTTGAAATTTAATTGAAGGGTCATTGACTCGTTGTTCGTGTACCCATAGCATTTAAGTGATGGCTTTTTCAAGCAGAGTAGACCCTGAGCAGGCAGCTCCTGTAGGATCTGATTAGTCAATGTAAGTTCTGTTTGCTTATGCAATGTGAAACATCTGATTCTTCTCCGTTTACCATGGTAAGAACGAAAACATATTTTTGTGATAATACGCCCATTCAGTAAATAAATACTAATACTATTAGGAGTATCACATGCATATTCATCTGTGGGGAAGGATTAATCAACACGATTGAAAATGATTCACCGGCTTTGACTGTGACATTTTGCCTTTCTACATTTAAAACTGACACTCTGAAGAAAACATGATTAAGACCAAACAGTCAGTTTTGTACTCATATTGTGATTACTTGCAGATTGTAGGAAAGACAATGCGACTGATGTATATCCGTCAGGACACACAGGTTTTTTAAGGGACCATTTAGCTAAATACTGCGGCAAAACGACAATGTGTGCATCAAGGAGAAACCTGTACACTACAGTCGAACTTCGATAGGTCGATCTCGCTTAGCTCGACTCCCGTTTCGCTCGAACTTGAAAAAAAGTCCCGGAGAGACAAAGTTGAATTCCAAATAGCAAGCAGTATGACTCCAGATCAAATGCCAAGATATTCTACGCCTGATCTGGAGCCATACTGCTTGGTACTTTGACTAATGAGCTTTTTTAAACACATGCTGTAAGGTATTCCATAACTCTTTATCAACAAAATATTATCATACGCATTAGGTCGTGAAATATCGTTTAGCTCGAACTTCGGTAAAGTTGAGCTAATGTCGAGAGTCCTAATGAGTTTGAGATAACAAGGTTTGACTGTAATTAAAAACTCAATTTGAATGATTTGTGCAGTTTTACTCATAATAATTGGTTTCTAAAATGTATGCCGTTGGTCTAAATCAGCTGATTCTTGGAAAACAGTTTTTGTTTTGAATAATTTAACTGCCGATATGTCTGTTTCACTGTGTCCCTTTGTGTCAGGTCTTGATTATCTTCTAGTGATGACAGACAATGCCGCGGAACCTTTGAATTTCTAGTTCCCTATTATATTTCTGTGAATTTTTTAGTTTCATACATTATATTTTTGCTCGCCGGGACGATTTCCAGGATAACTTTTTCGATGACACCACCGTAGGCATGGTAGAAAATCCAAGTTAAGCCATAACATCATATGCTATATTACGAAAAATTACATCATATTCTATATGAGAGCTTTCGAGCAAATTTGCAATAAGGAGAGCTATAAAACATAATGGGATATAGTGCAATGTTCATTGGGAGCCAATGCTCCATTTTTTGCTTTTTTTACTAAGTCGCCTACTACAGAAATGTTTAAAGGCACACATGCTTAGTAAAGACTAAAGCTTTCCTTCTGATTATGTTCCTATTTGGTTAACAGCTTTATTATCAATATCCTTTCATATAATTTATACAGAACAAGACAATCTCATTTTTCAGAAACTGCTGATTTACAGTGGGTGGTCAGATTGCCTATGCTTATTTTCAGCTGAGACTGAATATATTTGATTTATATCATTACGTGCAATAGTACTGATGTGAGCAACTCAGGGTCATAATGGATGGCCTAGCTGTCGTCTTCGTACACTTGGCTTTTTAAGTAGTTACATTAGCTGTGCACCAAACCAGACATGAAGGCCAACAAACCGATACGACGTCGAATGTAAACTCAAGGAATGGTTCAAAACATGATGGTCTTAGAGATGATGGAAGAAATAGACGGCAAAGCGTAGTTGAAAATCGGCGATTTCAATGTTTTTTAAGTAAACAAATGCTGTTGCTTTATAAAAACAATTAGGTTGCTGCCTATCTTCACATACGCTGTAGAGTTGCCACTACCATGAGCTTTTGAGGTTAAGTTATAGCAAATAACGATATGAAGCTTTGTATTCTATAATACTATAAGGTGGTTCAATATGATGACGACATGTTAATCACAATGCGTTTCACTGTGATGGTATGCATATATGTCCACGACCCCCATTTGCCCATCGCTGTACATACATCGATGTTGGTTCTGCAGTGGACCGATGCTTAAACATGAATGCACTTGACCAGTACTGGATTCGAGTAAAGGCCCATTAATGTATGTCATGACAGATCAATTCAGGGTCATTGCTGACCACTAACAGTATACCCAGTGTGGCAAAAGTGGGTCACCACTGGACCAGCATGCTGGCTCTGCAGTGGACCGATAATCGAAAATTGACCCAGTACTGGTTGCCAACGGTGGTCCGGTAATGTCGTTAGTGATAAGCTCAAAACTGTGGTGCTGACTGGGAATCACAATCACAAAATTACAAATCAGAAAAAAGTGTTTCGTCGTTGTAAATGTATCGTCATATACGTTTGAGCGCCGAATAACAGGTAAACATCACGTAAATCAAAGAGGTTAGTGTATGTTCGCATTGTCTATATGTTGTTTATATTGATCCAGTTCAACTGTGACTTGAAGAAAATCAGATACGGCCGAAAACCAATAATACGAAATATTTGTAATACTAAAAAACACGCAAATTGGTAATTTATTTTTCAATCACGCAATAGCCTTTTGTTTAAAGTTCGTGCTCTTTAGCCTAACATCGATTAGTTTCTTCGAAATCACGTTAATTCAAATTTGATAATTACACCGGAAAACTGACGATAAACTGTATATGAATTGTATGGTTGTTGGCAATAATTTTCGACGTTTTCCTGCACGTTTTGAAATAAAACAGGTAGGACTTGGTAGCATTAAATGAAATCGTAATATATTTATTCTACTGTGTTGTCAAAATAGTGGTACCTAGCCCCACAGCAACACGTATGATATACTGCTCTATTTTATATCGTTTGTATTTATTCGTGTTTTGTCGAGTGTCGGGTTTCTGCAATACATTATCAAAGCCACGTCTAAACCGAAGTATGTTGGGAGAGTAAAACTATAATCGAATTCAGTGCTAAACCTAATGTGACAATTACTTTAAACGGGTTTATTGTTGTGAGACTTTTACGGCATATTTAATATAGCGTTGGGATTTTATGTCAGGATTTATCGCTATTATAGCGTCTAAGAGGAGTTTTTCCTTTTCTGAAACGTTAAAGGCGTTTGCGGCAGTTACAACTCGCGGCTCTTGCGAGAGTTACGTACATATTAACATTGTTTTAAACAGTTTGTATAAATATGTATTACTTGTTACTTGATTAATTAAATGCAATTAGAAAAATGCATATGCATGTTTTTATGAACTTAATGGTAAATGGCTCGACATAGTTCTAAACCTTAGAAAAGTGTGAATTAATTCTAATAGAAAAGAGTCAATAAAATCTTAAAAGTATCGGTGATCCTTATTTTTTATTTCATAATTCAACAAGTATTTACATGGTTTTTCAATCTACAAAGTTTAAACAAAGTATATCCTTTAAAAACACATTACCCTTACTGCCACAAACGCCTTTAAGGAAACAAATGTTTACAGACAGTAGGCAATGATAGATATTGTATATCTCGATCAGACATCTGCCTTATTGTTTGTATCCCAGTCCAATCACGTTGAAAATATTATACAATTACGTCAGCTGTTCTGGACCTAAGGTGAACTTAATATATCATTGCGGTAGTGTTTTTCTTTGCGCATGTGTGTTACTCTTTTAGTTCGAGTACTTCAAAAACTAGCCACTGACCGTTCCAAGGCGGTACTCCTATCTTCACCCTAGATTTATGTTTGTTTTTTGTCCATGCGTGTCTTCTACATGTAGCGTGTATTTGGACTCGCGTGTATGTGTGTGTGTGTGTGTTTGCACGAGTATGAATGTGCTGAGAAATTACTGGTGTCTGTGCTGTCAGGGTGGCTGTTTGTTTTTTATGATAATTTTGTCCAAATGAATATTTTAATATAATGACCTTTTGCCTTCCATAAAAGATGTATGACCTGAACAATTGTGAATTTTGAGGTAAAGGTAAAGTGTTTGTTTATTATGTTGGCTTATGAAACAACTTTATACCTCCTGGTTATCATCCTTTATGTCAGGCGCCAGGCAGGATGACAACCAGTAACCATTCATTTAACTAGCTGGCAGCTCACCAACCGGCCTTATTAGAACGAACCCCTAGTTGGGATCGAACCTTCGACCTCCCGGTCCCAAAGCGGGCACCCTATCCACTTGGCTGCTACGGGATCGGTATTATGACTTATGATTGTTGTTAGCTTATCATGTCAATTTGAGAGACCGATTCAATCATACTAACTGTAGGTTCAATATTAGTACTCATTTATACACGGTACTTGATTCATTCAGAGGCCTAAACATATAACAAAGAGTACAAATCGTGATTTCTTACTGCATGCCGGACTCATTTATTCGGATGACTAATTCACCCTATTTCAACCCAGTGCTTGAAACACACGTACAGATGTAACCGGAACTTCGGGAATAAATAATATCGCATAAATTAAAATTCGACATTTCGGTATACCATTGTAGGATTGTACCTTGGACAAGCTAAGGTTTCGCACAGTGTTAAGCTACACATATTTTAAACTTTACATATTCAAACTACCAAAC
>JAULCE010684373.1:0-15659 GCA_032359355.1 Macoma nasuta | reverse complement strand
CTTAAGTTTCTTTATGAATATGCTGATGTCCAGTAAAACGGGCACTTGGATGATGCAAACAGTGACAACAGGGCCCATATTCATAAAGAAACTTAAGTTTTGTATTTAAGAACGTTTTCAATCTACTTTGTTAAGCATACATGTACTTTGTTAAGAGGCGCTGAAAGGCACTTCTGTGGAGGAAAGGGTTAACCCTTTCCTCCACAGAAGCGCCTTTTAGAGCCACTCTAAGCAACTTACTTAATTATCTAAGCTACCTCAAAGATTATAGTAATATGCTTACTATATTAGGTGAACTTAAGTATAGTTTCAATCTGCTAAGTAGAGAAACTGTACTTAAGTTTCTTTATGAATATGGACCCAGACCTATATAGATGAGGCAGCATCTGATTGGCCTCTACTATACCTGGATTAATAAGACCTCACTGTGCATATATACAATGTCAACTTTCACCCAATGTCATTTTTACCATGGTCAAATAATTTGTCTCATATTTCAAATTATCCTTTACTTAAGCATTAATTAATGTCTTCTTTTTTTAACAGATTTCATATTTTTCCAATTAATCACTTCCCTATATTGTGTTTTCAGCCATTTAGTTGGAAGTTCAGGGAAATTGTTCTCTTACTGTACTTGTAATCATATCTTAAATTGACATTTTGGTTCATAAATATACAAAAGAAGAGGACCGGTATGTTGTAATTGAATTGAATAGAAATGTAGCAATTAACCGTAAGCCTTTTTACTCATTCACAATCAAAGTAAATGAAGAATAAGAAGAAAATCCAGGAGAAAAGAAAACGTCAAGTTTTAATGGCTTTGAAACAATTGTGGGAAATGGATCATTTGCTCTATAAGAGCAAATGCCCCATTTCCCACAATGTTTTCAAGAGTCATCTGCTACAGAGATGTCAAAAGGCATATATTTATCAAAATTATATTGAAAGTTGCTACAGACAAAAATATTTGCAGAAAACAATTTACTCCATGTAACTCAATATATCTATGGAGTAATGTAGGGCTATAGTTTTTATTCAATGGGTAAGAAATGTAGCAATTAATCTAAACTTACATAGGTTACATTATTGTCCCTCAGCTTGCTGGCTTTTAAAATAACAAATGTTTTAACTGTATGATTTCAGGAGGATCAGACTCAGAGGGAGATGCAGATGAAGAAACTGCAGAAGCTTCAGGAGCAGAGTGGTGAGGGCGACTTCAAGCCCCCGTGGAGCCCCGCCAGCAAAACCATTCCATATGGGAGATAGCGATTTTAAACCCCCGTGGAACCCCGCAAGCAAGACCATTCCATACGGCAGATAGTGGCTACTGACTGCTGTATGGACGCAAAAGACTTTAAACATTAATAATCATGGCATATCATAATAGTGGTTAGAATGGTACTCTTTCCCCAAAATGAAAGATAGACTCCAGATATAGTGTTTTTCCCCTCCTTTGCTTCATATGCTGATTTAAGACGGATCCACAGTTAACCCTTTGCCTGCTACGAAAATTGTCCTCTGCTAAAAATGTCGTCTGCTTCATTTTTAAATATAGTCTGATTTTCTTAATATTTAGTGTTCAAAGATACTGTCTGAGTGTCAAACAGCTTGAATCTAGATCAGACGCCGAGTTACTCGGCGTCTGTTCTGAATCCAAGCAGTTTGAATAATCACCTTAGTCGCGAACAGCAGGCGAAGGGTTAAAGCATCTGATGACAAGAAATAATATATAAGGGAATGTAAAATGCCAAATTTGAATTTATTTGAAAATATTGTGGAAATGGAGTATTTGCTCATTATGAGCAAATACTCCATTTTCCACAATGTGTTCAAAGGTCATCTGATACTGAGGCATCAAAAGGAGCATCAATGAAGTAAAGGGTTAAGTAATTTAAAATTTCAAATGAGGAAGCATGATACTGGCTTGAGGTAGATTGGTGGTTCTACCTATATGCCTACCTGTGCTTTTAGTAGTAAACAGTTCAGTGTCTGAGGTCTCCCTCCACCAGAAATTAGCCAGACATAGTGAATTGTCTGGAGTACTGTCAAAGCAATAAAAAACAAACAAAACAAACAAAATGATAAACAAAGCAACCATGATAGTCCTATATCACACACCTGAGAACTATAATATTGAAACAGGACTGATAGTTTTGGAGAAAAAGACATTAATCATTATTTTTTAGGAAAACTAAGCATCCCAGGCTGCCCTGTTTCTTTAATGTATCATCTAGGCTTGGATAATTTGGAAAAGAGTCATCAAAGGAATAGTACTGTGAAATTATTTCAAAATCAGACTGTTGGTTTTGGAAAAGAATATCTTCATTTCGCTACATAGGAAAAATAGCATATGCCGGCCCGGACAGTGACCAATCATAATGCTCAGCTGAGTATACTCAGGTATACTATAAATCACTGCTAAAAGAGCTGAATGTTTCTCTCGGCACAACCTTATAACCATGGCTATCGTCACGTGCGGAAGACACTTGTTGCAAAAGTTGTGCTCAGGGAGCGAAGACTGACGATTCTCCTTCGCTGAACCATCCTGCGGCACACTGGGTATCTGCTGTGGAGCCCCACCAGAGCTGTCAACGCTATCACAAAACACAGCAGTACATAACCTAGAGTGAGTGAGGGCACGTCGGTCTGTAACAAGAGGAAAAATAATGTGTATGCAATGTGTATTGTGTATAAAAAAATCATTTAACCCTTTCCTCCTAAAGCTACAGTAGAACTTCGATGTGTCGAAGTTCAAGGGACTGTTCGAAAAAGTTCGACACATCGGGACTTCGACTTACAAATTGGCGATCACTTAAATTCTTTTTTATGAAGTCTTTATGAGAAATAAATAGCTTATCGATGAAAGTAAATGTAAAATAGAAGGCTTTAATTTCGTAGCCACACATGATTGCTAACCTTTTATCGTCTGTATTGTTCTTGTTTGGGTGGCGCAGACTGATCATTGTGTATTTAACTGCATAATTCGCCGATAATTCATATGTATATTTGGTCTTAGAACAAATCCGAAGAATAGCGATATTTCTGTATATAAAGTCGACACCTAGGTATTAAACAAAATGTTATCCACATTAAATAACGTCGTTATTATTATTATTATCATTATTATTAGAATTATTATTAGAATTATTATTTTTATAATCGTGATTGTTCGAATTCATTTTGAACTAAGTGGTGATTTAACGATTAACAAATTAAGAGGTACCGGTAGCAAAGTAACGATTAACCGGTGATTACAAATTAAAAACCCCGTAAATCGGACACTTGATTTATTCCCCTTGTCAGAATACATTGTTTGTAAAAACACTTTGCTTCTCACAATACCATTTGTAATGCTTAAAATGACACAATTAAAAAGAGACAGCAGGTTATTTACCTGATATTGGTTCAATCTTGGTGCTAAAATGCTACTTTATATAGTAGCAAAAGTAATAAGGGGATACACTGCTTGTAGTACCTTTTTATATCATTTATTCATGAAATATTCATTTATGTAGTGCATACATATTTATACATCATTTTGATGGATTCTTGAAAAGTAAAGCATACATCAACACAATTTTATTTCATGAAACTTTATTTGCTTATAAAATAGGACACAACAAAATCTGAGTGTACTTAAAAAAACGCTCAGCACAATCTTAAAAGCAAATCATGTAGGACACATGTACATGTATGAAACGACAAGTTCGTTTTGAATGGCATGTACAGGTGTCCTATCAAAATAGTTATTACAATTCAAAAGAAGACTTGGCATTTTGTCATTCCCGCGACGAAATGCAGTTTGTGTAAATACAGTGGCATTTCAATACAAAGCAATAGTAGCTGTGCTCTGGATAAATCAATATTGTAAAGGTCTAGCTTTGCTTCTCCTTAGTAAGATACAGGTGTATGTATAATGTCAATTTCAATTCGATAAACCGGTGATATATTATGCTAGCCGTGTCAGCATTAGTACACGTACCGTCGTTGTGACGAACACGCCATTTCTAAGTTTAATCAAAATATTAAGAGGACAGTAGGCCTGGGGCTTGTTATGAAAAAAACCCAACGCATTCCAGTAGAATATTAACTGTCATATTCAGCGAAAGTTTCAGGAAAATGTAATATATATTTTAATAAAGATATGATAATTTATCAAACAAATTATTATTCCAATGAATTCATGAATTGCCGATTGGCATACCTTTTCGTTACGTGTGACGTTTTGCGTAAAACTTGATTTCTTACTGAAGTTATTGATTTGAGAAGTAATGTTAACAAAAGTGACATTGACTTTGACCCAAGAGACCCTAACGGTATATCATTGCAAACCGTACATATATTGACCAAACATCGCTATGAAAACGATCGATATGACTGACCGATTTGCCAATGAATAATACACAGTTTCTCTTATCGATGATTCTATAAGTTAATAAATAAGTAAACAATCAGTACAAAAACAATAAAATATTGCCAATATAGTAGAAAGTATAATTTATCATAAAGATGTATACTTTGTCCTAGGCTAGATTATAGCCCGGGGTATAAAACAGCCTAGAGTATTTTATCCCCGGGTATACTCTGCACTAGCGGTACACCGATGACGATTCATGTTTGCCTATCTCTTAAACTATGCAGCTATTACTGACATATTGCCATTAGTTCAGGGTCGAAACAATCGAGGTACGAATAATTTGAATCCGAAATTTAATTCCTCGAAAAACGCGTCCGATTTATTCGCAAGTTACAAATGTGTGAGTGTTGTATAACATTTCCCAGTTTAAAACAAACAACAAAACTCCCTATAAAAAACTTGTTTGGAAAAATAGCATTGTTACACTGTATCCATAAAACGACAAGGTAATGCAATCGCATTTCTGTAACCAAACGGAAGCGGACAGGAAAGAGTTGGATGAACAATGTCTGTAAAACAACATAAACAATGACCTGTACATTAAATTTTACTTTGAACTGAACTATGTCGCTGTACCATTTTATTGTGAAACCGCCAGTAATTGGGCACCTTATTATTTTCCTTGCTGAAGTTATGGAAGAAAATAGGATTACACTTTGTTCTTACTGTTTGCGGAATCCACTGACTTGTTAAAATACAACATGTGTCTAATAATAAATTACAACGCACGTTTTTGTTTGTGCCGATATTTGGACTGTTTTTGTAAATTTACCCTGTTAGTCACAAGAGAAATGTGGTTTTACCTTGAACAAATTGTAAAAGAAATAGATTCATTTCCAACGATTAGATCTATGTTAACTCTATCTCATACAAAAAGTTGCCTCAAGATTTAAGCAGATATAGATATAAAGTAAAATGATAATGGTATAATCCTTAAAATTCTTACAGTAGAAAGAAATGCCCAATTGATTGAAAGAATATCCTTCTCAGATCCACTAATTTGACTGAATTTCACCGAGTTCTTTACTTTTTTTACATAATCTAGACCACGGATTACATTTTTAATAAATAATTCATGTCCTTTTCATTTTGTTTTATGCTAAACAGTTGTCAACTGGTGTAATTTTTTACTAAGTGTAACACTAAGCGTTGTTCTTGCAGAAAGCAAGCTCGGACTTATATACTCCGTAGCATGTTAAGAATGCTAAGGGTCAAGTTGTTCAAACTTCCCCCAGGTGACTTCCAAGAGTAGACCATTTTTTATCACTACAGTGGTAGGAACGCAGTTATTTCCCGTTTGAACACAAGGTACGTCAACCGCAAGCAAACTTTACGATAAAACATATTTACTCCTTAACTTCAGCCCATTTCTACAATCTGAGAATCAAACAGTTGGAGCCGTATCAGATGCCAAGATAATCGGCGTCTGATCTGGATCCATAACGTTTGCATTTGAGCCTTTTAGTTTCACTAAGCGAAATAATTTCGCAAAAAATACCAAATACTAGAAAATGTATGTTGATTTATTATTCACCCACTGAGACAAACGTTTATCCTACATAGAATATATCGATCTGGTTGAAGGTTGATTTCCGTCATGTAGTGCTAAATGTTCAAGTCATCCTAGTGAACAGCCAGTCTCCCTTCAAATTATATAGCTGTCGCACTTATAAAAAATACAATTGATGAGATCAGACGCGATGTAGACACATATATTCGTATTGGTTCTCAGTCGATACTCTTTTTAATAAGTGTGATAAGGTTTTTTCCTCTGGTCTACTGTCCACTTGTGCTCATTCAATGAAAAATAACCCATAGCTTGCAATGAAGAGTGCTTTCTGCTAAACAGCGTCTGCTTCAATTTAATAAATATCGTCTGATTATAGACAGGTTTTCCCTCAAACCTACGATTTTTTTGTATTTTGCAAAACAAAACATGTGCTGATTCGTAAATATAGAACCTATAAAATGTCTCGATGAATAAAAACGGCAAAACAAGTTAAATATATCAGTGATTACATGGATTGAAGTCAACGATGTTTTGTTTATTATCTTCGGCGAAGTGCCCCGAATCTTTTCCGGTCGCCATCGGAAGTAGTCCCGACTGTCGCTAATTTGCATAAGCATTCACACACAGGAAAACAGGCGTTTCGGTAACCAAATGTGTTTTCCTTTTAGTTTATACAATCCATTTGAATTATGATAAAAATAGAAGAAGTATAGGGGTTGTACATTTTAAGAACTTTTTGGAGAAGTGGAGGTTCAAATCCTGCTCAATACTAAAGTTGTTTTAATATTCTTTTATATAATATGCATGTGTACAAATGCACGAAATCGTCGCGTGTTTTATACATATTTATCGTTAGATGAATTAGATTAATTATTCGCATTGGTTATTTGCTGGACAGGTGGACAATGTATTACCAAAGGTGTACATTGTAGCCTCATTCTACAGACGTGAAAATCAGCTGGACTGCAGATTCCGAGGAACATTTGACGTTGAATTATGAGACAGACAACGATTCCTAAACTGACACTGTCAGTGAGGGAATTTACAATGTTTTTATTTTTGTATCTAGTTTTACCGACAAAAATAGCATGTACCTAATGCCACTTATGAAAATTATTCTGTAGAGAAATGAACAGACTTATTTTTCTGCTCACAATGAACTTTGAACCAACGCGAGGGAGGGGGTGAAAGGCATTGCAGTCATCGACATTGACCACTACACCTTTGCACTTACACACACGTTCATGGTATTATTTTATTCATTTATGAACATTGGTACATAGATACACAGTTACACTAATATTCATATCATGTGACCTTTCGATGTTTAGACGAGAGTTTCCGAGCTTGAATCAGTAACTTGTTATGTAAACCAACCTTGCTAAAAGACTCTACCGTCTTTTTAAGAAATCGATAGTTTAAACTATCGATACTCAACATTCAAGCATGTTAATTTGGAAAGGGTCAAGAATTAGACGATAATATTGTTGATAGTTTTTTGAAGGAAATTATATTTTTAAGCTAGTGTTTAAACTAGTGCTAAAACGTCTAGCGGAAAATATATAACCGATTGATCGCTTCTGTGAATCGCGACTAACCGATTAATCGGAAGACAATGTTTTCCACCTGTTAACTTCCACAAGCATGCGGGATATCAATAAAGGACACAAAACCTGATCTAGTTTACTCTATTGGGTATGCAAAATAAAATGCGCCGTTCTATATTACAAGATAGCACTACAAAACGGATATTACGTTTCACTGACAATCGTTGAATAGTCCTGTCATACCCGAATCCCTGTGAGCAATTATCTATTTAAACATGTTCTGTGTTTGCCCTGTTTGAAAGGTCAATAAGCTATCGCGATTTTTTATTTATTTATTGAAGTCTCATCATGGCTGCACATATGATATACATACACAAGTAACCCAGGTACAAATAATGCACCAGTCGATAAGTTCAGAGACGCTAATCCGCCTGAAAAAATTCGTCTAATCAAATCATTGCCTGCTTTATTTCAATACGTTCTCCTTTTAACGTGATATGTGGTGGAAAAAGAAGTGCCAAACCGTTTGAAACAACTTCAGGCGCCACGGTATTCATGAATAGGAACTGGACCCAAGCTGTTTAAGTCTAGATCAGAATGATATTGGTTAATTCAACATCGTGTATGGCAACACGCAAACAAAATCATATCTACTACATTTGCCTATGAGTTGATATAATAGAACTGAGTGCAATGTGTGAACGGCTGTTAAAGTTGGCTACTAGTGTCTAGTAATTTAAGAATAAGACATTACTGGACTCAATCCGGACTGGAGAGAAAGCATTATCCGATCCGGGTCCAGTCAGTCTATTAAATGTAAAACCTCTACTGAGAAAAACACGACAACGCATTTAGGGTAAATGTGTCTGATAATTAATGCTAATGGTTTCAGATAGGCTAATTTAATAAAATAATTTAATTTTCACTAGTAAACTAAGGTACCCAAATCGTGGTTTAACAAAGAAGTAGCACGAACAATAATGTGGACGTTTCTGTCGTACAACATTTTATTTTTTTAAAATTGCAAGAATAGTAAGAATCCATGTTCAAATTTGTATGTATAGAAACTAATGTCACTCTCAATGATAGTTTTTTTCTTTTAATGTAAATACTTGGGAAATTATACAGCAGAATATTTCCAATACCACGTAAGTGCCAATACGTCAAAATATTGACGGTAACGTAGCTTTAGAAGAAAAACGGTACGCTTGTATTTACAATTAAAAACATATGAACATCCTATATCATACATAAATTTATGCCACGAGGAGAAAGTCGGCACAGGCAGGTGTTTATTTTGGACCAAAGACAGACCATGCGCTGCTCCAAGATCACTGGCAACTTTTTAATCCGCAATTTTAATAGAAGACACAAATTATCTATGTTTTGAAAAAATCAGAAAGTGTTTCTGAAGAATAAGGTTCTTGAGTTTTCGATATAGCCATATAAGGAAAATAAACCCGCCTCTTGCTGCATATATTTTAGATATATCAACATTCCTTGAATGAAAGTGAAAATCGGACGTCACGACACACTACATACGACATATGGATGCGAGTCATAAGCATACAAAGGTGAGCAAGAGTGGCAATGAATTAAACATATAAGTTTGAATGTTAGAAAGTACCGTAAAAGCAGAAAGGCATATAATCCATTACAACATATTTCAATATTAACAGAGTTATTTTAATATTTAAAAAAATATTCATAAATTATGATAGTACAGCAGACTGGTTTACGTACTGACAATTGAAATGACGACAGTCTATGAAAGTTACGTAAGGTTGTAAGAATTTAGAGCATACAATCTAGGGATTACTTTTTCGACAAATTCAATAGACAAACCTTTTACGTTTTTTCTATCCTGGCCATCTTCACGAACATTGATCGCCTCATTATGCCTCATTTGATTACCTGAAAACAGTTAATACAGTGGTAGAAAAGCTATCTTTCCAAACTACTGCATTTGGCACCTAGCAACTCTTATATACACAAACAGTAATACATACGCCTTGGCTAGAGAGAAACTCGGCGTCTGATCCGACTCCAATCGTTTTGATGCTAAATATCGTCAAGTGGTAAAACAATCACATTAGTTGACAGTTTAATACATGTACATGTACTTGCCGTTCGTACACGGTACTCGAGCGTCTGAAAATTCCCTGTACTGAATCGCGCTTAAGCTGAAAATAAAATATCATATGAATAAGTATTATATATTTTGTTTTAAAACAGTTTTTACTAATCTGGTATTTAGCATTTGTCGATTTTACTGTGTTCAATGCAACAGTATTGAACGCATTTAAAACTAAACAATTAGTCAAATTGTCAAAACTATTGGTTTCGTTTATCAACAAGATAGACAGTTCATCATGCAGATGTTGTGCTATTGACACCGACAAACCAAATGACAATGTAAAGAACATAGATTGCGGCATTATGTTCTACTTGTTAGTGTTAAGTGTTGAACAAATAAAGCTGTTGAAGTGTTATAACTGCTAAAAGTGCCATTTAGTGAATATGCCGTATGTTTGATGATTTAAGCTTGTTAGTTTTGCACTATTCTGAAGTCCCTGATTATTGTTGATGGATCAGACTGTAATGTATGTGGCGTCTAACCCGAATATAAGCTGTTTAAAAACAGTACTATGACCACGGTTAAAATGATAAATGATGTCATTTCCTCGATAGATACACCTTTTGACGCTTATGAAGCAGATGCCGTTGAAAGCATTCTGAAAAATTGAAAACTTTCTCCATGACGAGCAAATCGAAGATTGAGCGCAAAACTGTAGTAACTAGATATGTTAAAATGATAAGGTTTTATCATTTCCTTGATAGATACACCTTTAGACACTTATGAAGCAGATGACCATTAAAAACATTCTGGAAAATTGAACACTTTCTAAATGACGAGCAAATGCTCAATTTCCCACAACATATACAAATACATCTAAATTTGGTATTCTTCCTAGTTGACACTAAAGGTCCTGTCCCATACTACCGTCTACGATACCGTCTGCCTCCGTCTGAAATTTTAGGTCTTGCGGTGTTTAGACGATGACAAATTTAATATAGAATCGCACGAGTAACGTTTAAAAACGTCCGAGAAACGTCCGCTAAAGAATGTGTAACGCATTCATCTAGTCAAGCTACCGAAAATCGAACGTTTTAGGAACATCTGAGTAACATATGAGTAACGATAAAATGGGTGAATACCGTCTACAATACTTCCATCAACGTCCAGTTTGCATCTTTTGAGCTACTGTCCCACTTCACCGTCTAACGAAACCGTCTGAGGAACTGATGTGTGCGTTTCTTTGACGTTCTTTTTCGTTCCTTGACCGGTTCTTAGACGTTCCTTGGCCGAAAACGGACGAACTGTCCATCTGTCAAACGTCCATAAAAGTATTTATACCGTTTAGATCCCGCATTAGTAAGGTCGTAACGGTAACAAACCGCATGATTATCGGATAAGAACCATCTATCGCGATCGGTATTTTGATTTTCCAAATTTTGAACATGTCCAAAGTTTGAAACAGCCAGTACCGTCTGCCAACGTCTAAAAATGTCTGAGACCCGGTCGAGAAACGAATAAGAACGTCCAAAGACGCACGCATCCGTTTCTTCGATGGTATTGTTAGACGGTGAAGTGGGGCAGTAGCTTAAGGCAAACATTTTGACCAATAAGCGAAACTAATAAGGTTCAAAAAGTTAGCAGACAATAGACGACAATTTTATCATATCACATTCGTTGTTCACGGGTTTATACCACAATTACGAATTTAATTATCTTACACATATGTAAGACAATAAATGAAGTCATAGCAGTATCGTACTACATTGTATCAAATGGCGTCACAATAGGTGGCGTTGCTTTCAGTTTATACCGCTTTCAGTTAACTGGTTTCAGTATCAAACATACTATATGTGATAAAAAATAATCTGACACTCGTTGTATTGTTTGATAAGTTTTTCTTAACTTGTCTAGCATTAAATATTGATAAGCTCGCTAAAGGCACGCTTTATAACATATTTTCAAGACTCGCTTATCACAAACAACGCCGCGTGTCAAATGCTATATATAGCATTACAATAGAAGTTAATTGACAAATAGTTGTAAAACAATTGTCGCGTCTGATAAAGCATTCTATGACAATGAAATGAAACATAATTAGCAGTTTCATTGATGAAACCCTTCTCACATTACCATCGGATAAATAACTCGTCTGGTTTACACTACAAGGAAAACTTTGATGAAAAGGCAGTATCTCACAATAAGTATAAATGCCAACTTTGTATGATTTTGACACCATTGTGTGAGATAGAGTATTTGTTCATGTTGAGAATATACTGAATTTTTTATTATGTATTTAAGGGTTATATGCATGCTACTAAGCCGCGTATATTGTGTAAAGGGTTAACAAAATGTGCGATTCATTTGTCATTTTAAAAGCGTATTTCGCCGATTCGGTTGAGATAAAATATGGCAAACTATCTTCCAGTTCGGTTCCGATTCAGTTCCTATTTTTGTTTGAATTAAAATAGATTCTGGATTGCTGAAAATGCATGCAAAGGCGTTGCGACGACTACCCCAGTTACATGTTTTAGAAAGTATGTCTAATAACATATGTGATAGCGATTCAATGTACAGTTAAAACTGCCCTTATCATTTCACTAACAAATCAAGATGATGATATCACGAGCCTTGGGGTTAATAAAGTAACACTACAAACAGTGCAATGCACAGTTTGTTTCAGTTTCCTGGGGCATTAATTAAAATATGTGAGAACTTTCGCGTTAACCTTTCAGACGCGAAGTATATTGTTTCCGTGAAAATGATATCTGCAGTACTCTGCAGACATTTTTCTGTAAGAGTTTTTGTTTAAGGACATGCTATCTGTCAATAATAATTTTACGTCTATATTTTGTTTCACATTACGTCGTAACGTCATAAAGTTTGGTTCTGACGTTACGTCACATGACTTATGACGTTATGTTGTTATTGTCGTTGCTATTGGCGTCGGGACCGCGCCGACAGTATAAATGCGGCGACGTTGTGCTGAATAAATCAATTAGCCTGGTGGCGAAATCGAAGAAACGTCGTTGTTGTTTGTTCACTTACCTGGTGAGAGAGAGAAGAGGGGAGCAGAAATTCTTACAAGAGGGAAGAGAAGACCAAAAGCTATAGGGCCAGATCGCTGATAGGGAGCAAGTCTCAAGAGGGGGCAAGTCTTAGCAAGGAGTAAGTTTTAAAAAAAGGAAGAGCAGACCTACAACGGGGAGCAGAACTCAAACGGGGAGTTGATATTCAAAGTGGAGCAGACCTCCAACACGGAGCAGGCCTCCAACGGGAAGTAGACCTCCAAAAGGAAGCAAACCTCCATCGGGGATCAGATCTTAGAAAGGAAGCAGATCTCCAACGGCGAGCAGCCTTCCAACAAGAAGAATACCTCCAACGGGGAGCGGACCTCCAACGGGAAGCAGCCCCCAACAGGGAGCAGACCTCACAGTAGATCAAAAACCATAAGCAAACCATAAAACACTCTCAATATAGTGATCCAAAGAACTACGTCATCTTGACACTTTCGTGGTCAAATATGTTCCATCTAAACGATAAACCTAGAATCTTACCTGATCAAGGTCTTAAACCATTATTAAGTCCCCGAGACTCAAGAATAACTGTTAGCATCTACCATGTGGTAGAAGCTAAGAGCCATTATTGAGTCTAGAGTCTGACATTGTGTTGGTGAATCCAAGCCCTTGAAAAACTTTATTGTTCAAACATTTTATTTTGCATTGGATCATAAAAAAATTAACATTAGACTATTGTAAGAATATGTATACTTTAGGAGAGAAATAAATCGATGTTTATGAGTTGATATTAGTTTGATTATGTTTTGTTCTTACAAAAACTTTAAATGCGGACGTAGGGGTTGGATCTCAGTGGCTCAGTGGTTACAGTATTCGACTTACAAGTATTTAGCCATTCACAGCGCGGGTTCGATCCAGGCATTTGAATGATTCGACTTATCATGTGAGCAAGTATTCCGGATGACCTGCGGAAGGTTGGTTGTTTATCCCAAATACCCTCTCGTGCTTCTACGGGACGGCTACTTAGATCTGCTTCTACCAGAAATCAAACGTCGGGTGTCACGAAACTACTGAAAAACTGGCGAAGCGACTTAAATCCAACAAACAAAACCAAACAAAACAATTAGATGGTCATATTGTCTTTTGTATATTGTGTAGTCTTGGAAATGATGTCGTTTGAGTATAATTGTTTTCAGGTAAAGAAAAAAATATTGATAATGGAAAAGAGAATTTATCTTGAAGGTGAATTTCTAGTGATACATTGTATTGCAAACGGTGCATCACCTAATCAGAGGGCTCCTACATAAGCCATTTAACCTGTGTAAACACTGTTTGCAAATGCAATTTCTAGCGTAAAAACCATTCCCGATGTTTCCTGTATAACGTATTCCAGTTAACGTGACATCAAGGTACCAACTTTTGAGTAAAATGACGATGTTTTTTTACACTCTCTTTTCCATAAATTTTCTTTGATTCATCTTATAGGAAAAACCTGATGAAAAGTTTGAATAAATGGGCAAATCAATAAATGTTAGTTAATAATCGTTTTAAAGACAATTGTTTTAAGTAGTGCAATACGTTACAAGCAAATGCATCATTTTCAACAATGAATTGTATAGTCGTCTGCTACAGGGGTGATAAAAGACACTTCTGTAGAGTAAAGAATCAAACTACACTTAAAGTATCAACATTGTTTAATTCGCTTTAGGTAAAAAAATAGCAAAATATAAGTCAGGACAACAACCTATGTAAGCACCACAAGTGTTAACAAGCAATTAACGTTCCAATACACTTTGTTGATATAAATCGTTCTGTATAATTGGCGAATATATCAAATGCCAGCAACAAACTTAAGCAATAACAAAATCAGAAAGAGTCCATCCTTAGCCGCATTAGCTTTTATATAACAAAATATTGTTTTTTGTTGCACTGTTCTTATACTGCTACCAATACATGCTTCAACAAAACCTTCACCTATGCAGTTTTATTGCTTAAATTTCGTTCAAAAAATATTTTATACCGATTTGCTTCATTTTCGATCCCGGTAACAATTCAATTAGTATCCAAACGGTATGCTACACTATAAAATAACAGCATATTTCATTGCATATACATTTATCAACATATTTTAATGTACATTCATTTTACAACTTAAGATACAATAGTCAGGTAAAATACATGCAAGTCAATATTAATATGCCCTTCAAACACAGAAATCTGATATACCTACATCCTATTCTAAACGGATGCACAAAATTAACTGTAAACATGCAGCCTGTCTGCAGGCATGACACGTAAAATGAAAATCACATCCCATTTCCGGTATTAAAACACATGTTATCTGGTAATTGTATTTAATTAAAAAAGAAATTATTCATAACCCTTCCCTCCACAAAAGCGCCTATTAGTGCCTTGGTAACATGTTATATTTTATGTTATAAAACATTGTATGAAACGGCATATATTGTCATTTTTTTAATCAAATTTTTTTCTTGTGGGAACGTTAGAAATAACGTGTTGAGAAAAAGGCTCATGTAACCCGTCAAATGTTTCTGGGAAATAATTTTGTTATATGGTTTGAATCCAAATTCAAACAGCGTATATCCAGACTCGCCCTGCTCCGGTTATTTTTCATCAGCAGAACAAAACAATATTATATATGTAACACATAACAATGCAATTCCCGAAAGAAAACAATGTAAAAGTTATGTAGTGACAGTATTTTCCCCGGGTCTGTCACCGATTTAGCACGTCTTGGATGAGATTGAATTCCATGCCCATCGATGACAGCCAGTACCTAGAACTTAACCAGAACTGCGCTGTGTCCTTGCTGAATGGAACCACATTGTCATTACAATTATAAGGCGCTACATTTGTACAATGCGTCGCAGATGTCTGGCAGTAGTCGATGCAAGGGAAGGGGGGGAGGGTCGTTCACACCCGAAATATTATTTGCCATTCCAATTAACTCTTTCGGTGCAATATTTAAAAATGTCGGTTGGGACTATTTTCATATAAAATGTTTTAGCGGAATAAATCACAGAGACGATTAAATTTTTGTTGTATATTCCGAAACTGTTAATACGGGACT
>JAULCE010682151.1:0-15669 GCA_032359355.1 Macoma nasuta | reverse complement strand
TAATAGAAGGCTGTTCTCCAGGTAAATGACGCCAGAGAGCAGATTCTCCCATCGAATCCGTCACCTTGGGTGGTGGAGTCGGAGGCTTGAGGCACAGTGATTCTGGTAAAGAATTAAACACTGCCTCATAAGCCAAAGACAGAGAAAAAGAGCTTTTAGCTTTCTCAATGTTAGAATCAACAAGATCAGTCTGAGCTGATTCTTCTTGTTGCCCCTCTAGACAGAGAGGATCATCAGAAGGGGCATGAGTATCAAAGAAAGATGGTGCCGGAGAAACGGCCCTTTGAGACCCAGGAGAAACCCCCACTCTGGTTTTAACACCGGAAGTGGGGCTAGGTCGCCTATCCACGTAAACAGGAATAGGTACCTGTGGATCTCTAGCCCGTGAGCGATCCCGTGAAGGGGATGCAGAAATTTCAGCCCTAGACGCCGTAGCCGAGGGCCGTTGGCGTCTTACTGGAGAATGAAAATTCTCCTCAACATCTTCATACTGATTATATGCAGAAGTAGAATAAGGGTCTGAAGTACGAGCCTCCCCACGGGGAGGAAAATCTCGAGCCCTGTGAGATCTGTCAACTCTTTCCCGATGGAAAGGGTAATGATCATAGAAAGACTCATGCCCATAAGGGAGCTCAGGATGCCGTGAAGAAGGCACGTATCCTGCAGGGGGAAAGGAGGAAGGATAAAACACCCTTCCATAAACATCCCTATATGGCTCCCCAGTCTCTAACTCGTCCATGGAATAAAATGGATCAGAGACAGAACCACGGTAAGTAGGAAACTTACTACGTGGCCGGCGCCCGGTGTAACCCGGTGTCCCGGTAGTCTGAGTATGGTCTTGGTTATAATCAACATCCGGTATCCGGCGAGACCCGGTACCCGGTGAATTGATCAACCTTGTGGCTGACGCCCGGTCTGACCCGGTGCCCGGTAGCCGGTGTAACCCGGTACCCGGTGCCCGGTAATGCTCAACACCCGGTGCCCGGTGAGACCCGGTACCCGGTGAATGATTCAACCCGGTGCCCGGTAGATCCCTATCTAACCCGGTGCCCGGTGGGACCCGGTCTAACCCGGTGCCCGGTAGAACCCGGTCTAACCCGGTGCCCGGTAGAACACGGTGGAACCCGGCGTGACCCGGTACCCGGTAGGTCCCTTTACCCGGTGCCCGGTGAACTGAATCCAAAGACACAGAACGCCCGGTACCGGGTGAAATATCGCCACCGGGTGACCCGGTACCGGGAGCCCGGTGGCGATTAGGAGACTCAAAGCCAGGTAAAACCTGGTGACCGTTTCCCGATGCTCGTTTGACCAAATTAACTTTGGAAGTTATTTGGTCAGAGCGTGAAGGAGCTGATGATCGAGGCTTTTTAGGCATCTGATCACCGTGGTCTGTGGTTAACACCACGTCAGAGCTCTGAATTTCAGAGCCCGACTCCTCGTAATCAAGGGCCTCTTCACCAGGGGAAGAGCCCGGCGGTGAACGTCTCTTGGACCGACCCCGACTGGAGGTCGAACGACGACCATTACGGGAAGGGGACTGAGACTGTTTCCTTGGTGAACCAGTAAGGACTGGGTCTGCAAGGAATTCACCGGTATCAGATCCCTGTAATCCCTCGGATCCACTGGCAGAATCCGAGAGAAACAGGGATCGGACTTGAGAAGAAGCACGTGGCTTGCGCTTAGCGTAAGCCCGACGCTTTTCCGCCAAGTCCCAAGTATCACTAGACCAATCCTGACACTCGGCGCACGGATTGGATCTAGAGCACTTGCTGCAAGACAAACATTTAACATGAGTGTCCCAGGGAGACCTGCGGTGACCGCAGGACCCCGAAGTCTGCTCGTGTGAAGTCATAGTGGGTGGAGAAGAGAAAAGACGCTACTCCACGCAACACAACAAAAACGAACTAAATCTTATAAAAAGAAGTAGGACGTAAGTAACAAAGAACAGTAATACAATTAAAACTTGTAATACAAAGAAAACAAGCGAAAATAGGGTAGAAAACGAAAGAAGAAAAAGGATACGCAAAATGGCCGTCCTGTCTCGTCAATCGCCGGAATAATGTGAGGTAACACCGGCTGCTACCGGTGTAACAGTATACGGATACCGTAGTACTCCGTATCTCGGGACCAGGGGCTTAGCTCAAATTTCGGCGAATTATAAGGGTATTAGGGATAATACAGCTATCCCTATAACAGATAATGGATTTATGTTATTAAAACTATTCCAAGCTATCTAAAATTATTGACTTTTTCAATTTTTTCCTTATATTTTCTTCAATCCGACCGCATTTTCAAAATATCATCACTTTAGTTTTATAAATGTTAACCTGAAGTTTCCATCTGTCACTCTATTTTTCAAGCAAATTCAAACCATGTAACCCGCTTTCACTTTCAGAGATTAAAACAATATCATGTGCATACAACAACAGAAACAATTTCAACATCCCGATATCAACACCCTTTAATCTACTTGTCATGAATAACTCTTCAATATCATTTAGGTATATAAAAGACAGTAAAGGGGAGAGACTTTCACCTTGTCTAACGCCCAATGTACCTCATTCATACTTTCACTTAACTGATTAGTATGCTTTACCTTACATGATGTTTTGAAATTCTCATACATTTATTTAACAATATTCAACATATTACCTTTTACACCTGTTTTAATAAGTTTATACCATATGCTATATTTTACAAGAAAATCAAATGTCTTTGTATAATTAACAACATGCAAATAATTTCTTATGTTTGTTCAACAAATGATTAATTAATCCATGGAGCATAAACACATTATCAACAGTACTCATGGTATGTAGTGCGTTCAATACTAATTCTGTTTCAATAGTTTTACTTGAAATAAATTTACTACAAAATACTAGATTAAATAAACATGAAAATATTAAAAACAAGATGCTCCCTGCTCCCCTGAAGATGAAACAAATAAACGTTGTTAAAATAGTATGTATTTTGTGAAGAAGAGCATCGCTATTGGCAGGAGAGTTCAAAGCTGTCTCGTGATCAGACAATTACATTTTCACCAAACACTGGATGAGGCAGAATAAATATTATAGCAAAAAGAATGTACAGGTGTTTGGCGGTGGGGGGGGGGGGGGTAATAAAACAATATGTGAAACATCCTTCTTACATATTAAACATGATGGGGTACTCTATACAATATGGTATTGATTTTGTCTTATAAGCGATAGGTATAATGTAATTTCTAGTTTTTTAATTACTTTACAAATTACATATTACATATATATATATATATTGACACCCTTGGAACAATGTATTGATACTTAACATTTAACTGGTTATTTTCTGCCGTTGCACATCAGAAAATGCCTGCTTTACAATATTATTGCACCACCTATATAATTCCGCTCTAACTACAACGAAATGCAACTTTAACACCTGGCGTTAAATGGCGTCAACATTATATCCCTCTGATCCATACATGTAGGATGTGCCAAGACCTCACGCCATTAATTTCATATTCATTTGACACAGAGACAAGACAATTTACATATTGTTGTTTACACAGTTTGTTTCTCTAGACATAGTGGAAGCATACTTATTTTTATTACATACATCCTAAAATGTTAAGCAAATAGTCATGAACTATGGCGTTTGATTAGATACATAGGCGCATTTCAATATTCAATAGTTTATAAGAAGAGATTATGAATATGTGTCAGTGAATAACCAATTGCCAAATGTGAGTGTTTATATTTAATCGTTCAGGTTGTCCACATTGCCTGCATGCTACTGTGTATAGTTAAAGACAGGTACATGGGTTTCACACATACTTGAATAGAAAACACATATTGTATTTATTGAAGGCGGAAACAAGCGCAAAGTATCAAATAGTGTTATCAGACATATTGCATAAAAAAGACGCAAGTATCTGATATTATAATAATCAATTGCCATGTTTAAGTTTTAGGCAGTATTGTAATCAGTTCAGCTAAATACTAATTTGCTTCATCATACTTGAATATCAATCATCAACAACAACTAGCTTGAATGACGGGGTATTTTGCTTTCGATTCTTACTTATCTATCATCTGATGCAATCTATTTTATTCATTTTATACAATCACCTTTATGCATGGAGTTTATTGTATAGGCATTAGATAAAGAACCGATAGCCGACTGGTAGGGTGTTTGCTTCGATAGCGGGGATGTCACGGGTGTGATTCCCGGACGCGTCTCACCAACTTCATATAACTGGTATCAATTGCTCCATCGTTTGTCGCTCAATATTAACAGGATTATACTGGCTCTTTTGCAATAGATAATTCCACCAGGAAGGATGTGTCTAGAATAAATACTAGAAATTGTGGGACTTGTTTCACAACTGACAAATTTTAAATCTAATTTGTATAAGCTCATCATCATTGGATAATACTAATTCTAACATAACAATTAATTTATGCGTGACCCGTCTACTTCATTGATATAAGAGACGGACTTAGGTGTACATCTATGACAAATCATAGTGTTAATTATTATATTGAGTTGTACAAGATATGGGAACAAACCAGCATTATCTGTATTATAATGTTCTATCGTGTAAAGTAAGTATGTACTACATTGTATAATAATATTTAAACCGAAGTTGTTCATCGACGAATGAAAACAATTGGAACATGTTGTTCCGGCATTATGTTTTGATTTTGACGTACATATATCTGCACAAAATCACAATACAAACATTCGCCTACAACTCAATATGCATACCACTTGACACACCTTTTACAGCTGATAGTGCATAAAGGAACAACAATAAATTTGTACAAACAATATGGAGACAGACAAGACGCAGAATGAATCTTTATGATACAGATGTCAGGTGTCTTCATTTCGAGTCATTACAATAACCATACCAGTGCCTTTATGTCATCTAACATTGCGTATCATACAACTGTAAACATCTTCATTTTAGTGCAATGCACAGTATTTGAACGAAATAGAATTAATTCAACTTATGACATGTAGGAGCATACTTTCATTCTAGATTGATATTTGAAGACTGATAGCTTCAACAAGGCGCCATTTAATGAAATTACATCATGGTGTAGCGTATGTAAGTAGTACTAAACTAGTAAAAAACAACCCCGCGAACATCGAATTGAATCAATTGTATGTATGGAATGACACGGGATATGTTAAATGGTAGAACAAGTATTGCATTTATAATAGTATTCTATTTTATGTCATATTCAAAATTGTTACATGCAAATAATTTGACATTTTGATAAAACCAGGACCAGAGACAAGCCAACACATCATCGCTGTATTTCTAAAAAGACGAAACAACACCGACGATGTTTCGATTAATTTGTACATTAAGAAACAGCAATTAGTGAAGAATTGGACCATCCGTCGTCAGTCAAATGCACCGGGAAGTTTGGGAGAAATGTGATCTTATGATCTCGTATATCCTTAGTTGCATAAGTTATTTATCTCTGTGATAACGAATTTTTATGAACTATCATGAAAGCAATATTTACTCATACTTAGATGAGTTCAGGGTCATATTTTTATTGTTAAACTCATGTTAGTAAATGGATTGAACATTGCTTTGGTATAATTTTATTTTTGAAAATGATCGTGATATGGATGATGTCTTGAATATCTCATCAAACTCAATAATCCGAAAGTTATTTTCATATTCCACAGTTTTGCTTTATGCATTTGTTTTCAAAATATAAATGAACAAATGTTATATGAACAAACCACATACATGTCGTCGAAAAGCAACAGCAATTTCGCATTGATATAAACACGTTTCAAACTTTGAAAACGAAATATAATAAAATGTAAACAAACTTTCTACGAAAAAGGTGCCTAAAATGGAGAAACAATGCATTTGTTCCAAAAAGAAAAATATACAACTATCACATACATGACAAAAAAATAATCTGCATTTCAAATACAATGTTGTAACATTCAATATAAATTCGTATACTTTATGGTCATTTTCGATGCGTATAAAGATAAATGAAACGTATTTGTGCAATCATTTTTGAAGTCATCTTCTGCACTGTTACCATCTTCTACCACGTAATGGTATAGGGAATATAGGCTCACTCGATTCCGTCAGTCCGTCCGTCCGTCTGTATGTCCGTCCGTCCTTCCGTCTGTCTCTCTGTCCGTCTGTCCGTCCGGATTTATTGTCCGGGCTGTATCTTCCACATACTTAATTTGATTTTGATATTACTTCACATAATTATTCTCTATAGCAAGATGCTGTGTCATGCCAATAACACAGCTTAGTACTTTTGAGAAATATATAGTTTTCTTAATTCTGCATAAAGGGCACATATTACGACACAGTAGTACTCATTTTCAACCGCATTTTGCAATAGAAACAAGTCCTGTCCTTCACAGGCAGACCAATATGGTGACCTTTTTCTATCATTAATTGGTGTGAAAAGCATCTAAAATTAGTTAATCATCTTTTTAACTTCAATATATCTTGATTATTGACATAGATATCCAAACCAAATGTTCGATTTATATACATATACACTTTATTCAGTTTGTTATTATTTGTGCAACTGTCAGTCCACAACTGTTAGTACTGATCTTTCAGTCTTCTTGTATAGTAAGAAAGGAAATGTTCTACATTTTGCATATGGTGTGCTTCCTTTATATATCCAAATCCATTAGATTATAGGGTTTTACTCAAATAAGTTACCCTATTTTCGTGTCACAGTTTGTCATACAACATAAGCATATTGTAGCCGAGTTTAACATACCTATTACCTGGTAGTTTCAACATTCTTAGCAAACATATCACACAACGTTTCATCGCAAGTATTTTTATGTGTTCTTGTTCACCCTTGACTTCACCTCCAGAGCCAGTTGAGCTCTGTATGGAAAATTTATTTATTTGAATACGACCTAAGTCTCCCATCACTGTGTTATTACAATTCTATAATGATGAGTGCAAAAACCTTTAAGAAGCATATGTTTGTATGTTTCCAATAGGAATCAAGTCTAACATTCCCCATAGCTCAGCCCCATACAGCTTGATAACTTTATATAAAATACTTTGAAGAATGTGTTGTAAGTAATATAAGGAAGAGAGAAAACGCTCTTATATAACAACACAAAGGCTTTTTAGCTGATAGCTCTGCCATGTTGTATAATGACAAAGTACTACTGAAAAACATTCCAACGTAAGAAAATCCAGACACACACTCGAGTTGTTTAGTTACATAACTACTGCCCCCCTCTCCTAAACAATATTTTTTTGTTTTGTCTATTCACATATAATTTATTCTGACCCAAAAACCTTTCTTATGTTCTTAAATTTGTTTTTGTAAGCCAAACACAGTGTCCCCTAAAAGGGCTATATCATTGGCGAACATTAAAAGATATACTTCAATCACTGACGGCAAAAATGCTCCCCATGAGTGTCATTATTCTGTATACCAATTGCAAGTTCATTATGAATTAGAAAATAAAAATGAGCTTGGATTACATCCTTGCCTTTATCCCATTGGGTAACTGAAATATTCAGATATATTTCCATTATTTGTACTTTTGATGCCCAATTGAACACTTTAAAATAGACTGTAGCAAATGGCCATTTACACCATCATGTTGTAACACATTATACAGTTTAGCCCTATTGACATAATTGAAAGACTTTTTAAAATCGATAAACGCCACATACAGTTTTCTTCCTTTCTTTGAGAGATATTTCATAGCTACTGAGTAAAGAATAAATGCATTGTCAGCCGTACAATAAACTTTTCGGTATCCAGATTGAGATTCATTAATAACACTGTACACATCAGTGAAAACATAATCTTTTGATCAGTATGCTGATATATATTTAACTAACTACATTATTAATGATTATTCCTCTATAGTTGTCTGGTTTATTATTGTTGCCTTTTAATATATTGGTATAAGTACAGACCTACTCCATGAGTCAGGAAACTGTCCATTTGAAAATAAGTTATTGAACAATTTTGAAAAATAAGGAAGAAGATAGTATAGACCATACACAAGATTTGCTGGAACAACAAATGGGGATTTCACTGATGAAAAAAATCATCAGACGTAATTTCAAAGTGTAATATAATCTCTCGCAAGTTATCAATAACCTCCGTGACCTTTCTTCCTCTGGCTCATCTTATTCCAATAAGGCATTAAAATGCTAAAACCAGTCACCATTACTAATATTTTGTAAAATTTGCACTTGTCTGTTGGTTACTCTTCTTACTTTAGACCAGAAAAGCTCCGGATCACATGAAGTGGTATCAAGTTCATTTACAAATGGCAATTAGATACTTTTAGTTTTACTTTGACAGTCTTCCTTACTATTATCACCCACATCCAAGGTTCCTAACAATACAACAACCGGCATATGGTCACTCTCGCGGCTACATGTGTGTCTTCTTTATGTAGCGTGTGTTTGGACTCGTGTGTACGTGTGTGTGGATGTGTGTATGCGTATGTGACTGTGCTGATTGGGTGGCTGTTTTGTGTTGTATGTGGTGTGTCCTGCAAGACCTTTCTATCTACTTAGATATTTCTTTTTACATTTTCACACAAATAGAAACTACATGAACTACAAATTAAATAATCTATGACACTAGATCTAATGTGGCGGTGATATGTATATTCACCAACACCTTTATCATCTCAATTACGACCATTCAAGATACACATAAAATATGAGATGCACATATTCAATAGGATTCTACCTTAAATATTGAAAATAGAATCTTTTGAAAATCTTTTTGTAGTAAAACCATTTAAAAATAGATTATCGTACTGACTGAAATCACGAATTATTTCATCTATTATTACAAAATCTTCTGCAACCCTTGTTCGAGCATCTAAAATCACCACTCAATAAAAAATCATACATAGAAAGGTCATCAATATCCTGGCATAATCAATTTCCTAGCCCATTCAATGTACAGTTATTATTGATTTGGTAAATAGGAGACTGACTTGGGAGATTATACATATTAATAAATAAAGCATCCTTACTAGAGTTTAAAATGCAGTTATCTATTACCACAATCTCACTATATTGAACTTTTTCACAGAGTCTCGTTAATTACATGTCAATTGTAGACAACAACTTCTTCCTGTGACTTTTGAGGGTTTAGCCAAATAAATGTAACTTGTATATCCTGGTAAGAAGCTCATAAAAAGTAAACAAGTAGATCTTTAGAATAAAGATGGATATAGAACACTTCTGATCTCAATTATACAATTATTTCGATTTATTTGCAGTTTCATAATAAAAAACAGAAAGTTCTTGATGCACAAATAAAGTAAAACAGGTAAACTTTGTCTTTCAAATATTAAGTTTATGACGTAACTACTTGTGCAAAGGGTATCACATTTTCCTCCCTGTGTTACCTCCTTCCCACGCCTAAGGTAAGGTGAAAGATAAATTGTCTCGGCTTCAGATACCGGTAATTGTTTCGCTGTAAACTTCGCATTTACTGTTTACTTATGCATTAGCGGATAAACTTTCTCTCTTGTGAAACTTATATTGGTATCCAACGAGTGTATATTCCTGCAATTGATGAAACCATATGAATACCCCTCTCAACTTGTTGACGATTCTGAACGTCCCGAGTTCACATAGTAAACATTAAGATCGTCGTAGTATCGGCAAATGATCCTAAGCTTGGCAGTATTAAATAGACGGGCTCCAGAACTTGGCATTCTTGGTATGAATGCCCTCTTTCGACTTATCAGAAACAATAATTTTGTGAAACATTTTAATGCACCTTATTCTACTCATATGCACCACTCGTAGAAGTATATTAGGTTTGCTGTGTGCATTTTATGCCTGGCAGACCATATTAAAATAATTTAAATGGGTTTTCACATACGAAACATACAAGGTGTTGTAAATAAATAAGTGAATTTTCTGTATTAACTTAGCAACGGACTCACATAGTTTTTTATGATTATTCTCTATAACAGAAATGCCAACATGCGGATACTCATGACAGAAAAGTGGGAAAATAAATCTATGTGTATCATTATCTGATTAAACCATGGAACACGTAGAGAAAACGTACTGTAAGATCCGTAATACAGCAAAATATAATAATTCCTGCTGACATTTGCGAACAATTAATCGTTGTTGGCATGTAGGTTCACCAAAGTTAGTATGCCAGATTATGAGGTCTGCCAAAAAAAATTAAGAAAAAATTTCGTCGCAATACTATTGTTCCTCAGACAATACAAACTGTTTCAAAAGCTTCAATATATTTAGTGTTTTATGCTTGATATTGCAGAATGAAGGTATGCATTCATTGAGATATCAAATGTCATAGAAAGGCCTGTTAAATAATCGTCGAAATTAAACAGTATAAGTATGCTAAAATAATTGATTGGTTCATGGGGAAAATACGGAAACATATGAACTAAGTATAGTATATCGCGTCAGGGCGTTTTTTAACTTCCTCACTTTGTTACACAGGAGGAAGGGAGACGTTCCCACTTATTTTCGGAGAAGGAATGACTCGTTTAAATAAGATCACGCTACAGTTATATAAGACAAGTCATACAACGAGGGATACAGTTTGAAGAAGTAAGGGGAAGGTTTGTCAACCTCAATGAAAGACTTTGAGCTAGTTTTGGTTTTGATAAATTCTAATTACTAGTGTACGCTGTATTTCTCATCGCAAAGTTTCCCTTCTTTAACGAACAAAGGTTCAACGGAATAAGGTGGGAATTGAGTTTTCAAATCCCTGACAAATCTAAAGACATATTTGAAGAAGAAGAGTACAACATACACCTATTATACGTGTATATATTGGATATTTCCCACATTTTCCCATCAGTATGACGTTACGGAACAAATAGGTAGCTGCTACACCGTCATGCACAAGCATATGTAAGGGCTATGAAATAATGCCCATCTTTAAAGAAAAAGTTTTCAAAGAAAATTGAGCATTCTTTCGTTCGAGTGTATCATAAACGGATAGGAAAATTGACACATTCTCCAAGTTTATACTTGACCACATTTGAATTCGTTTTTGATCAAGGTTAGACGATAGGTGACCTAAGATCCAAACTATTTGCCATGTGGACTCTTTTATCCCTAAAATCTACACTTTTTACCGTTCATTCCTCTACTCCATAATATATTTTAAGCCTCCAATTACGATTAGGCATTTGATGAAAAAGGAAAACTACATTGTAAATTTGAACAATTTCCCACACTTGTTTTCATTAGTCATATGCGACAGAAGAGTCATAAGTTGAATATATGGAGAAAGGGACACTGCAAACAATGTTTAAACACATACTCTCTAGTCACTGTAAGGTTTAATATAGTCATATGATTACCAAATGTTGGTTTTTGATAGTCAATGAACAAATGTCATGCATGTGGTGATGACTTCTGTAATTTATTACAAAAACGATTCCCTTTTATGTTTGGCTTACCTGAATGTGGCAAGGTGAACTCTCGTGATCGGTCAACAATCATTCGCTTTCCGTCAACTGACCATCATAAACAATGTCTGTAGCGACATCCCCTCAGCAAGTTACTGGGGATCAGACTTCATCTGAATGATCCATCTGTGATGCTCTATCAAACTTTATAATCTATGCGGATCTTAGATTGTCATTGTAACTAATAGAAAAATCTTTAATATTCTTCTCCAAAGGACCAATTCTCCAAAGGACCAACATCCATGGTTAGATTTCAATATAATTTTGCAAGGGTTTTATTTTAGGTGACTCTCCCCAAAGATTATTAAAATATGGTGAATGCTAAAAAACATTGCCTCAAAGGGGTTGAGTTTCATTAGTCTTAAAGGTGCATAAGGTCAGACCATCAATTATGGCGGATGTTTCTGACCTCGATCTGGATGACATTTAACTTTATTGATATCTGAGCTAGATGCTTGATTTTGGTCCTTACAAGAAGTGTTTTGCTGGGTTGCTGGCTGTAAGTAATTCCCTGGAATGTCCAGTTATATCTTTTAAACACATATTCATGTTTGTCACGTAGTTTTGAAAGCAATTTGGGTTAAAAATAGTATTGTTTAAAAGAAATAAAGATATTGAAGTGCAAACATTCGGCTTGAAATTATTTGTATTACTGTTTGCTTAAGTTGGCAATTCCTTCTGCATGTTGGGCATGTTTTGGTCAAAATTAGATCACTCGCAAACATTGAAACTGGTAAAGTCAATCGAAAGCATGTATAATGACACATAGTTTGATTCCATTTTGGACACTATAGTCAATGTCAATGTCACTATGGCTTGACATAAAATTCTGCTCAATGAATTCAGTTTAGAATACTTGATTACACCAAACTTCATAGAGAAAAAACGTACATAGAGACGACAAAGGTTGGAATTGCGTTTACGGTCACTAGGGTAAAGGTCAATGTCACTGTTTCAAAAACGGTTTCCACTCGTTATTTCAATAAGGAATAACGTTTTCGTACAGAAAGGTCTGTGCTCACGTTCCATGTACCGAGTTATGAGGTAAATGCCCTGTCATTCTCTATTTGCTCACATAATACCCACTTGACAATCCGAATATGTTCAATATAGTCTACCAGACCATAGGAAATATGCAAATACTCTTGGCTTGTTGTATTAGGTAAACAATTATGTGTTTGACTCTTAATCTGCTCCTCCTAAAATTGTATCCAGTCACCATCGTCTGTTTTATTTTCTAACCCTATCATATTGGCTTTATTGTCTAAGTGCGAAACAGCTTGTATTTGCATGAGACATATCTACACGACGTGTACTGATAATTCAAGTTGTTTTACATATCACCACGTTCGTGAATAGTGGGATAATGATTTATGTTAAGATGCACTTAAAATAACCACACGTTCAGGGTTAAGGGTAAGTTACTTAAGTCAGTTTCATCGTCCAGTCGCTCACCAAGTGTGTATACAGACGGAGTAATTGATATGTCTGTGTACCCCAGCACATGATATATTATTTATTTAGCTTCGCTGGTTGTTCGACATACATTGAGTGTATTTTGTATATAAACAACGGAGGAAAGTCATCAGGAATCACTCGAGGAAAAAAATATATGTGTATAAAATACCACGAATAATATCATTCCGGACAAAAAACGATCGGCTAAATTCACCATGCCCCACGATATGGTGTTGAATGCCTTTTCAAACGGCTGTTATGAAACACAATATTTATGATTTCTATAAATTGATTTATAGAAACTACATAGTGTTTGGTGTTTACTGATACTTTGCGTGTTGAATGTGCCATGTGCCGGCCGTAAAACGTGTCCCCGTACATGTAATCAATATTTTTTATCATTCCTCTTGCAGCTTTTCGTATGATCATTTCGCTTCGCATTTAAAGTGCCCCTGTGTCAAAATAAAAATTAAAACAAGTACCATTTCATACTTAAGCCACCTAACTACCTCTCCCAAGTAATAGATATAAGCCGAGAACTGTCAAGTGTGTAAAATATGTTACACAATGGGCAGTTTGAGGCTTATATGTTACTTAAAAGTATTTATACGAACAGTAAGGGTCCAACTCAGAGCTATTACTCGTTACTGAGATTTTGAACTGAGATTGTAATCCTGTTTAGAAAAGTGGCGGAAATGTATTACCGTTTCATTATTCTGATGGTTTGAGCAGATTACACTATACAGCAAACTATTTTTTCAATCTGCAGTCTCTACAGTGCAGTATTGTACGGAAGCAAAAATCTCGTGCTGCATGTGCTTCAGTTGGAAAATGTAAATATGCCAATTTATATGAAACGCAGCTATATGGAAAAAAAAATAAAAGGTCAATAAATGCATATATCTTATACTTATGTGAACATTTTAGAGTTCAGTTTAAAACAATTAGGAACTAGATCATGCGTAAAAATATTCGACACCAAACAGTTTGCAATTTCAAATTCATTACACAAGTTTGAAAACATATTTTGGACATAATAACGGTTTCGCTTTAGTTTCGTTTGACATGTTATATACATTCCGTGAAGAAATTCTCGCCTGCTTAATTTTCTAAACCCGCCCAATTCGCTAAAGTATTATTTTAATAGACAAAATGTCAAACAGCTTGTATCCGGGCCACACACCGGGTTTCTTGGCGTCTGATCTGGATCTGGAAGTGAAACGTTCAGTGAACGTATATGATATGCAAATTGGCAGCACTAGTTCCAAGTATGGAGGTTCAGGGCTATGTATATAATACACAGTCGACCCATTCAGGTTTAAACACGCTTTTCGTTGACGGGACTGACCCCGTCTTTGGCCCGACACTTTATATTATGTAATAAATATAAGCCGAAAATTGTCCATTAGGTAAGATATTGGAGGGTCTGAGGCGCGTACTTAAACATGTCATGGTTTTATTCTATCTATACCAACGTTTGGTGAATATTTTTATATTGCAGAGCAATAAGAGAAATCAGTATTTTTTAAAAAATATCATGAACACTTTAATGGGATGATATTATCACATAATACAGATTCCAGCATGCTACAGTAAAACGGAGCTATACAGACTATTCTTCGGCTAGAGCAAAAAGCTCGTGCTGCATGCAACGCCATACATCTAAACCATCCAACACTCCAATATTAGAGTGCTTCGCAGTAATATTGGACTCGTGAAGATAATGGACTGTGTTCTATTGATACCGCTACAATATTAAATATATTGTAGGGCAAGAACAATAGGACTACGTCACAAACATATTTAAAAATATGGTTTGCATAGATTATATTATCTATTATTTGTATCATACCCTCCAATACACGCCAATATTAAACTTAACACACAAACTTTTGGACTCCGGCCCATTGTATGCTGTACATTATTAGAGATAATGGACGGTGAGAACAACGGGATGACGTCACAAAAATATTTTAAGTATTGGGCTAGCATACGAGACGTTTTAGCATCGTTCGTGAATAATCTAAGAAATATAAAAAAAAACTTAAGTCGAACTAAAATATGTTTTATTACTTAGAGTTTTCCCAAGTTCGACCTCTGACCATACCTTTTGCTAAGAGAAGAATATCTCTCGACTTGCTTATCGTTCGTGAATACCGCTAAGCAATGATTTACAAAACAACAACCATCTGATGGCACACTTATTGTTCTCAATGTTTACAAACATAATATATACACATTAGAGGTATACACGCATAGGCTAATACATTAAGAAACAGGATTAAAACGTAAAAGGCTCAGTGGTGTAGTGGTCAAACTAGCCAGACCAGCTGTAACTCTTGCATTCGATGTATTGTTAGTCGGTGCGTGTTCGAATCCCACTATAACCATATATCTTTTATTCGGCATTTTTTTTAATTAGATCGTTTTATGTTATAATGGTGTTTTCTTTTAGATTTTTCATATTTTTCTTTATTGGTTGATTTTATAACAACACTTAAAATGTGTTTCTCCTCTAGCACAGGTCGCTTATCTTTCTTTTGAAAAATAAAATATTTGGGCTTCTTGCGAGATTCGAACCGGGGACCTTTAGCTCATGCATCAGCCATCTACACCACTAGACCACAGAGTCATTTACGAAATGATAGGCACCGCTGAATTTATAAGCCTATGTCTGCATACCTGAAATGTTTACAGGTAATGTTTGTAAACATTGAGAACAATAGGTGTGCCATCAGATGTTTGTATAAC